>RJWM01048669.1:0-11473 GCA_004363535.1 Dasyprocta punctata
AAAAAAAAAAAAAAAAAAGAGAGAGAGAGAGAGATAAAACTATATCAAGAAAAACACTGACTAAATGATCTTGGGTCTTGATTAAAATCTCAACTGCTGACCCTAAAAGACTATGAGGAAGCTGAGCATGGTGGTGTGTGCCCATAATCTCACACTCTGGGAGGCTGAGGCAAGGGGATCACAAGTTTCAGCCCAGCCTGGGTAATCTGACTTTTGAGATTCTCTCAAAATTAAAAATAAATAAATTAGAAGGGCTGGGGATGTGACACAGTGAAACACCTGGCTTCAAACCCTCGCACTACCAAAAACAAAAAATATGAGGAAAAGTAGCCTGGTTTGCGCCACACCGTGCACAGGCAGGTCAGGGGCCCTCTCCAGCTCTCACAAACAGCCGTGCCCAGGCTCACAGGACAGGTGACGTCCCTCAGGCCGCATGGTTGGAAATGGTGCTCACTGCTGGAGGAGCAGACAGTTGGCTGAAGCCAGGAGACGCTCCGGGGGAGTTCATGCGATAGCTGAAGGGTCACCCTTAGTGGAGCCACCACCCAGAAGCCCTAACTTCCCAGACATTTGTTCTCCTGCTACCACTTCCCATGACAGGGTCCCGGGTGCTCCGGGAAAGAGCTCACTCAGTTCTCAGGGTGTATGGGGGGAGGAACCTGTCCAGGAGGAACTGAGGACCTCTGACACCAGAGGTGCGGACACCTGCTCACCCCCGCACAAGCCTGTCAAGAGGACTCAGACCTGAAAAGGCCCCCACTGCCCAAGGCTGAGATAACCCGGGCAACAATAAGAATAACATCAGTGAGTTCAAGCACACTGAAAACATTTTGTGTGTGAGTTCAAATTGATTTAAGCAAAAAAAAATTCTACATTGTCACCTGGAAGGATGCTAGAAAACCAACTCTTTTTTGTGGGGTGGAGGACAGGTTCTTATCACATAGCCCAGGCTGGCCTTCAACTCATGATCTTCCTGGCTCAGTTTCCTGAGTGGTGGGATTATAGGGATGGACTAACACACCCAGTGCCAACTCATTGTTTTAAAAGGTGGTAAACAAAGAAAAAGTTGCTTCTTTTTCCTCAAGACAAGCTGGTGGCAGCACGCAGAACAGGGATGGATAAATAGGCGGAACCCGGTCGGGGCTGGTGGGTCAGGAGCTAAGTCTGAGCAGAAGTAGAATCGGAGCCGGGTGTGGTGGCGCACGCCTTTAATTCCAGCACTCAGGAGGCTGAGGTAGGAGGAGCGTTATGAGTTCAAGGCTGGCTTGTGCTACAACATGAGTGCAAGGCTGGCCTGAGTCACATAGTGTGACCCTGTCTCAAAGAAGTAGGGCCAGGAGTTTGGCTCTGTGGCTTAAGCACCTGCCTGGCAGACGTGAGGTTGTGAGTTCGATCCCCGGTGCCACAAAAAAAAAAAAAAAGAAAGAAAAAAAAAGTAGAATGAGTATCCAGGTTAATGGAGTACTATTCAACCATAAAGAAGGATAAATTTAAGTCATTTGGAGGAAAATGGACTTTTCTTGAGATTATAATGCTAAGTGAAATAAAACATATAAAATTCAAACATCACATAGTTTCCCTGAGAAACCCAAAATATAAATAGTTTAAACAGCAAAATACAAGAGAGATGGTAAATAATAAGAAGGTGGACTCTGGAGATGAGATGGGTGTTTGGAAGAGGAAAAGGTGGGGAGAGGGTGAGGGAGGGAAGTAAAAATCAAGATTTAATTTGTATATGTACCAACTCCCCAAGGTGGATATAATTATAATGTATCACAACAATATACTAATTTAAATTTAAAAAAAAAACAGATATCTGGGAACTCTTACAAACAATATCCTGCATCCACCGTAACTAAAGAGTGGATGAGGGGAAGTTTCTCTTAGTGGTGTCCCAGGTAATAAATGCAGTAGTGAGGACAGGACTAAGATACCATCACCGCGGTTACCAAGGGAATAACAGACCGAGGCGGTGCTCGTTCACACCTGCCCCCGTCACAGCTGGCCCTTCCTCGTGTTCACTGAGGGGCACCGCCAAAGCTGGGCTCCAGGTCACCAGGAGGGACGGGAGGCTCCACGCTGAGCCGAGTGAGGGTTGATTCTCTGCCCTGCACCCCACGCGGCAGTGAAAAACTGCATCTGGAATCTGCTCAAACCTCTGGTCTAAGCACCAGATCACAGATGTGAAGCAAAGAATCAGCACAGCTGGCCCGCGTGTACCCTCCCATCAACAGCCGCCGCAAAGCTAACTCTGAGCCGGGATCCGATCCGGGAACTTGGATGTCAGGAAGGTCCCCCCATTCCCTGAAATGAATGTACCTATCCGGTGTGACAGGGATGCCTGGAATCCCAGCACTCTGGGAGGCTGAGGCAAGAGGATCACAAGTTTGAGTATAGCCTAGGAAATTTAGCAACTTAGAGAGACCCTGTCTCAAAATAAAATATAAAAAAGGGCTGGGGATGTAGCTCAGTGTGAAGTCCCTGTTACATTCCATCTGGAACCCCTACTACCCACACAGCAGGGTGTCTCCCACCAGGGCAGCCCCCAACCCCACACACACACACACACTGCCAAGGACTCACTGTGCATGATGGCTTGGATCTCATACTCGGGCCTCAGGATCACAGAGTGCCACGGGAGGGCAGGGCAGATGAGTTCGAGGTCCTTCAGGGCTGGGTCTTGTAGGATCTGGAGCAGAGTTTGCGGGGCACCAGGCTCCCACATCCAGAAGGGCCCCTCCTGGGTCAGGGGCAGGTGCAGGATGACTTGCTGGGCCTCAGAGCCCAGGCTGCAGCGTGCACAATGGGTCCCGAGGTGCATTTCCGTGGCCTCGAGCATAAGGGGCTGCTCTTTGGGCACCACTCTGGCCTTTGTGACAATGTTCTGGGCAGACATGAAGCACAGGGGCAGCGGCGTGGCGCTCTGAGCTGTGGCAGAGACCAGCTCCTGCAGGGTCCTGTAGCTCTTTGGGGTGGAGAGGGGTCTGAAGTAGCCTGTGGGGTTCAGCAGAGAGTGGCAGAGTCAGGGTTGGGTAGACACTTGCTAGGCCCTGGGCCCATCCTAGCCCTGCAGGTGACCCAGCCAGAGTCCACGGGGACAGGTGTCAAGGAACATGCCGGCTCCAGGCTGAGGGACAGAGGGCAGAGTGGACAGTGAAGGGCAGGAATGGTGACACCAGAGACACAGAACAGAACAGAGACACAGCCGCCAGCAGACGCACAGGCAACTCTCACAGCCTCCCACCTCTTGCCCTGCTCCGTCATCCCACAACTCCAGGCCCACACATCCGGACCCTGCTGCCTCCACCCCCTCTCCCAAGCCAGAACCCAGGAGCTGTGGTCAGGCGCCCTCCTCCTGTGTGCCAGCACTGGCCCACCATGCTCCCCTGCTCCCAGCCCCACCATCCTCCGGCTGCAGAGCAGGCCCCCCTGCCGCTTCGGGAAGCAGTGGTTTCCTTCCCCAAACCCACAACCTGAGTCCAATCAAAGACCCTTCGCCAAGCCCGGACTGAGGGGCGGGTCACAGGGGCACTGGTCTGAGGACGGGGTGCACCTCAGTGACGAGGCACACACTCAGCATGTGGGAGGCACTGGCTCCAACCCTAGCACCACAAAAAAAGGGGCTGACCTGATTTCTTCAGAAATGTACATATCAAGACAAAGAAAGACTGGCTGGGCGTGGTGGCGCATGCCTTTAATCCCAGCACTTGGGAGGCTGAGGTAGGCGGAGCGTTGTGAGTTCGAGGCCAGCTTGGGCTACAACGCGAGCGCAAGGTCAGCCTGAGCTACATATTGTGACCCTGCCTCAAAAAACTAGGGCTGGGAGTTTGGCTCAGTGGTTTAAGCGCCTACCTGGCAGGTGTGAGGTTGTGAGTTTGAACCCTGGTGCCACAAAAAGAAAAAATAAAAATAAAAACACATTGCCATTAATCTCCCTCAAAACATTCTCACTTGCTTCAGATGCACTTATCCCATCATTCTTGCCACTTTTTGAAGCAGTTCTGGAAGTCCTCTCTCTTGAATGGTGTCCTGTCCATGATAGCCTGATATTCTGAATCGGTTCAATCATTTACCTCTTGTGGTCATTCTGACTTTGGAGAGGAACCAGCAGTCATAGAATGAGGCGATGGGGACACGCTGCCGCAATGTCTCCTGAGCCCGCCTTTCTGCTGGATGGCACTGGGCAGTAGGGTTCACTGTGTGACTGATCACATCTCATGAAGACTCTCTCAAAAAGAGTACGCTCAGAGCTGCTTCAGGAAGTGGCAAGAATGATGGGATAAATGTGTTCAAAGAAAGGAGGGATATTTTGAGGGGGATTACTAGCAATGGGTCTTTATTGTAATAAAGTGTTTTCAACGTAAACATTCACCGTGTTTCTATCACACCTGGCATGTGCCCGTGCACAGAGAAAGTGGGCAGAGAAGGCAAATATAACCTGAGGTGGAATAATTGGTAAGTCTGGAGGCTGGGTGTCCAGGAATTCTAGCGAGTCTTTCATAAATCTGAAATCATTTCAGAAGAAAAACAAAAACCATCAAATACAAAATAACACACCTCACTTCTGTATTTCCAAACCTCACCAGCTGCTCAGCCCCTTCAAAACAGACACCAACCTGTGTCAGCACCACACGGCCCCAGGTGGGCTGGCTCCTCCCAGCACCCTCCTGAAAGCTGGCGCCCATTTGCCCTCCTGTCACTGACACTTGGACAGGCCTGGCTCATCCTGAGCCCCACTGCTCCAGACCCCACAGGCCCAGGCACGCATGGGCATCAGCAGATGTTAGGTGAGTGAATGTGTGAGTGAGGAAGCCCAGGAGTTCCTCAGGCTGCCTGGAGGCTGCCAGGCATACGGGGAAGCAGGGGGTCCTCCTTACCCTGGAAGTTGGGGGGCAGCTCCAACATCTGACCCGTGCCTAGGTTCTTACAGACCACTTTCTGCAGGCGAACCTGCATGACCTTCATGAGGTCTCCTGTGGACAGGCAGCACTCATTCCCGCCGATCTCGTAGATGGAGCCTGTGGAGACATGGACTCAGTTTCCCCATTTGGCAAGGGCCCAGCACCAAGTGACCTGTGGCCCCCCTGTTCCTGAGAAGTTCTGCTCTGAATGTGCCCCCTGAGGTGTGCTTTTCTGGCTCTTCCCCACAGATAGGGCTGATCCGCCACTCAGATAGGGCATGTTGCAGCCAGCACAGGGCTCGGCCTCTGTTAAATCCATGAATCCTTAAATAACCCAGCGAACCTCAACTCTTTTACTGCACAGCTATGAAATCATGTTCGGGGGGATCAGGGGCTCCCTGCACAGAGCCAGGTGGGGACCAGCCCACCTAAAGCCCTCTGCTTTCTCCTCCAGGTAAGCCACTTTTAAAGGAAGCACAGGCAGGAATGAAGACCCTGACAGGGTGCTGCCCAGTGGGCAAGGTTCTGGGCGCTACCTCTGGCTCAGCAGGCCACTTTCTTGGTTTAAACAGAAGGCACACAATAGAGATCTCTCACATAGGCGCTCCGGCCAGCTGCAGGAGGACAGGAAACCGCAGGTGACCTGCGTTAAGGCCACCTGATATCCCCCTACCTCCACAGGGCAGCCGCCGTTTGGCCCCTCACATCAGCCCTAGAAACTGATGAAAACCTCACGCTTCACCCCAGGAAAATGCACGGGTCTCATAAAGCACAGTGCTGTCTACAGTGCAGGGTGTGGACCTCCCAGCTGCGAGTGGCAGCTGCAGAGCTATATATACATGTATACCGATACACACCTAGCTCTGTGCTAAGCGCGGCAGATGCCGCATTGCCTTTCACACCCACACGCGCCCTCCGGGAAGGGGCAGTTTCCCTTTCCTAAATAACCACACTCAGTTTTTTCTTAAAACTGACACAGTCTCAGAGAGGTTGAGTGAGTCTCTCAAAATGATCAGCTAATAGAAGGCAGAACTGGAGGTCAAGCCCAGGGTGTCTGCCTCTAAAACTGGCGCTCCTAACCAGGTGACAACCCTCCGGGGTGCCCCACGCCTGCCCCTACTTCTGTGGCCACCTGTCTCTCTCCACACTTGCCCCATCTGCCCACCTACAGGTTCTTCTCTAACTGCATCTCCCCAAGGTCAGCCGCTTGTCCCCACCCCAGATCAGGCAAAATGAGGAAACAAGCATTGAGACACTGGCAGGCGAAGGATGCCCGGAGGACAGGGGCTGGGTCCTGGGCTGGGAGGGGAGCACGCAGGTCCCGGGCCCCTGCCTGCAGGCAGCTCCCAGGTGTAGGGGCCAAGCCTAGATCTGTGAAATTCCCAAAGGGGCCTGGAGACAGGCTGTGAGGCAGGGGCCCCCGTGTGGCCCTCCAAGTGACTCTAGGACCCACCCCAGACCCTCAGAATGCTTTGCTGGAAGCTGCTGTGGTACAAGTTCGTTGGCAGGAAGGAGCCCGCACTCCTCCACCCACCGCGCAGCCCTGGACACCCCCTCCCCCCCTCCCCCCACTGCCTCTCCATCCCTGGCTCTGGCTCCTTGGGGCAGTAACTAGGGACACTGCGGGGCTGTGTGACCATCTCTGCTGTGACAGGTGGGCTGTGGGCTGGCAGCGAATGTGCTGGGGGTGCAAGGAGCAGAGGACAGGGAAGGCTTCCCAGAGGGAGAGCAGGGAAGAGGACAGGGGAGGAGAAGGGCAGAGGTGGGAGAGAGAAGGAAAGGAAAAAAAGGAGAGGGGAGGGGAGAGGTAGGGAGGTCCCAGTCCAAGGACGCAAAAGCTGAGGTGTTGAGTGGCTGGCTGAGCCCCGACTCCCACAGCTGGGCAGTGAGTACCCCCAGGTCATAAGGTCACAAGGCCCGGGCCGCACGGGAGCCGGGGTCCGCTCACCCTCGGAGTAGACTCCGGAGTAGACTCGCAGCACGCGCGGCAGGGAGGCGGGGTCCAGGCCGCGCGCGAAGTCCTGCAGCGACACGGGCTCCATGGTCCCCGCGGATCACCTAGCTCTGCGCGACCCGAGGGGCCCGAGCCTTGTAGCCCCGCCCCTCCCGCCCTCCCGGCCACGCCCCCAGCCACGCCCCCGGTGTCGGTGTGAGCCGGGCCCCACAGCAGACCTGGCCCTCCGGGGTAAGGCGACCTGGCCCTCCGGGGTAAGGCGCTTCCGTCTCTTTGCTTCAGTCCCTCAACACTGAAGCGGGGTCACAAGTCCTCCTGTATCTCCCACTCTCTCACAGAACTTCTCCATCAACTCTTGACACCCCGAAGATGCGGAATGAATGAAAGCTGTCCGTGGTCTTCCGCTTGGACTCCTCCAGATGGAAACTCATGACCTTTCTGGGGCACGCAGAGTCTCTGCACAGGGCTAATTCTAGTTAGAAAATCTTCGTCCGACTGAAGAGAAATCTGCTTCTGAGGCAGACTAACCACGTCTGAGCCCGCGAGGTGGCCAAGGCTTTTCCATTCCCTGTCCCTCGGGAGTCAGGCCACCACGGGGGCTTGTTTGTGTTTTGTTTTTTGAGGGGCTTGTTTCTACAGCTCTCAGAGCACATTTCAGTGATGATGAAAGATGACCGAAGCCTCTAATGCATCCCATGAAATAAAGGAGAAGGACTTTTTGCAAGAGACCCTGGGAGAGGCACGCAGAGCAATGCAGGCAGCCAGGGCCTGAAAGCGGGGTGAGAGGTAGAGGGGACATTTGTGGTGCGTGGGTCGCTGAGCACCTGTGCAGCCACTGTTGCTTACCACTCCCTTCACAAGGGCAGGGAAGAGAGGCCAGGAAACTTAACCGCAAGAAAGAGGATTTTCATAAGGCATGCAAAGTGGAAATGCTAGAATTGTCTTTTTTTTTTTTTTTTTTTTTTTTAATGCTAGAATTTTCACTCTGCTCTGTCAGGTTTCTCCTGCAGGCCAGAGATTTCTTTCTTTCTTCTTCTTCTTTTTTTTTTTTTTTTTTTTTTTTTTTGCGGCACCAGGGATCGAACTCACAACCTCGCACCTGCTAGACAGGTGCTTAAGCCACTGAGCCAAACTCCGGGCCCCTGCAGGCCAGAGAAAATGGCAATTCATCATCTCTTTCCCGTATGTTTCAGCAGACTGTGGAAGCCTCAGTGGGTTTCTGCCCAGCCCACTTTTGCCTGTAACTGCAGTAAGGGATGAAGATAAAAAGATGGGCTTTGGAGACATTCCCACCACCTCTTAACTGTGTGGCCTTTGGCCAGTTCCTCAACGTCTCTGAGCCGCATTTCCTCTGTACAGTGAGGATAGTCAGGAGCTGGGAGTGTTGGTGAAAATGATAGTGTAACACCAACCATGGGTGCATGCCAAGTGCTCAGCACCTGTCATTATAGTATTTCCCAAGGGCTTCCGGTGCCTCTGACACTTCTCAGACAAGCTCTCGGTTTTGCTTCTTCCAACAACCAGCCTCCCATTTTAGGAAATAAGACCCGAGCGGGAAATTGTCTGCTTTGCCATTGCACAACACAGAAATGGAGAAACATAAAAAGCTCATATATTCTGGAAACAATGACTAAAGTGTCTTTTATCTCTTTTCTAGACTTTTCCATAACGTGGTTTGAGTGCTTTAATATGAACAAAGGTATTATGAACAACTCCCAGCAAGGCAATCCGAGGCCATCGCGCGGGTCCTCTGGAGGGTCGGATCCCCTGGTAGATGTTCGCTGGGGGAAACTGTTCGCTTTTGGGCGGGGCGCGCATTCTCCTAGAGGTGGGCGTGTCTGGTTGCTGGCTCCGCCTCCTGTGGCGGCCCACAGCCCCGCCCTCCTGGTTTCTGCACTGTGAAAAGGGGCGCGGCTGGCCCTTCCCAGCCCGGTGCAGGGAGGAAGGTGGGGGCGAGGAGGAGCGGTGCAGGTGTGAGGAATTTGAGAACTCCACAGTCTAGTCTAGGGGCCACGGGGCAGACTCGGTGATCCTACAGCCGTGGTGAACAGAGAGAAAATCTGAGTAAACCCTCCAGACATAATTTGTTTCACCTGCTTCTAGATACGTGCTTTTTAAATGTATTTATTTATTTTTTTCCATTTTGCATTTTGTGTTGCTGAGGATGGAGCCCAGGGCCTCCCACATGCTAAGTCCTTGCTTTACCAGTGGAACTGCACCCCCAGCAGTTACTGGCTTTAAATAGCAGCTTTGGAGGTATAGGTAATCGTCCCAGGGGTGGGCCACGCGGGAACAGTTGATGAAGTTGGCTCTATCAAGCACGCTCAGACCCCTGACTGCTTCCTAACCTCCAACCCCATTTCCTCACAGCTGGGCCCCTGACGGTCCCCAAACCCTGTGTTCCAAGAGATGTATTTGAGATCTGCCCTCTGCACGCTTGGCTGCCTCACCCTATAAATAAACTCTTTTCTGTTACTGTAAAACTCATCCCTCCCGTGATTGGCAGGAATCGGGCCTGGTCAGTAACAAGGAGGGCACAATGCAGACCTGGATGCCAAGCCAGGAGCCCTTGAGCTGCTGAGGAGAAACGGCCTCAGCTGCTCGGCCTGGGAACTGGAGGAGGGGCAGCGTCGGAAGCTGTGACCCCGGGTCTGGGGAAGTGGCTTGGAGGGGAGAGGGCTTTTTTTTTTTTTCTTTCTTCTTCTTCTTCCCTTTTTTTGCAGTGCAGTGCTGGGAATCTAACTGGGGCCTCCTGGAGGCTATGCAAATGTGCACGCACACACACCCCACACACCCCACACACACCACACATACACCACACACACACCACAAACATATACCTCACCCGGGCCTCTGTATTTGTCTCTTGCTAACCGGGACTGAATGGCAGATGTTTATCTCAGGGAAGGGAGCACAGTCCCCCACGATGCTGCTGGTGAACAGAGGAAAATGAGCTGCTGAGAAGGATCAGGTCTTGTTCTCCTAACACCACAGCTTCTGGGTAATTTCTGAGCTTTATAGCCCAGCAGCTGGGGTTGTTGTCTCCTTTCAAGTACGGGTTAAACGAAAAGTTATTTCTTAATTGGGCGTGGTGGTGCATGCGTGGGAGCCTCTCAGCATCCCAAGGCAGGAGGATCCCCAATTTGAGCCTAGCCTGCACAGCTTAGTGACTTAGCAAGACCCTGTCTCAAAATAAAGAACGGGCTGGGCACGTATCTTAGTGCTAATAATGTAGACAGTTAAGTTAAATGGAAGTTAATATGCAGCCAGAGAGGCCCTCAAGGAGGTCAGCACAGAAGATAAGACACGCAAAGATTATGGCTGGAGGAAAATCTGAGAGAGCCAGGTCTGGAAATTTCCTAGTGATGAACAGCAATTTCAGGTTGTGCTGTGATTAGCACCGCCTGGTCCAGTGAGCCCAGCTAGGCATGAGACACACAGGTGGGTGACCAGAGCACCCAGACCCATGCTCTCTTCCTCTTTCCAGGAGTGCTTTCGTTCTTCCCACATACCCTTGTTTCCCTACTGGATCAATATTAACTAAATGGCTGAACTTGTAATCCCTTATGTCAGTGGTGGTGAATTTATGGCACACGTGTGTTTTTTTGTGGCACTGGAGATTGAACTCACGACCTTGCTCCTTCCAGACAGGGCACACATGTCTTAGTCAGTTGCTTGTTATCATTGAAAGCTCTTAAAAGGTTCACCATCACTGCTACATGTTGTTTGTAGTTTGACCCTCATTGTGATTTTGCTGTATAAATTACCCTTGACAAAGAGCTTCAAGGGCCACTCCATTCAGTGAGATCCCTCTTGGAAATCCAGGAGCTACTTTTCTCCTTATTTCCAATAAAACTCTCAACTTCCTTCTTTGGTTCATGACTTCATTCCTCAATGTTGTGAGATCACAAACTTGGTACGCATGACATCTAGCAGGTTGGGAATTATTTTCCCCTTTACACTGAGGCCCTGGTTTCACTCTCCTTCAAAAAATAAAAAATTATCTCTTAGCTAGGCATGGTGATACATACCAGTAATCCCAGCTACTCAGGAGGCTGAAACAGGAGTATCTACAAATTCAAGGCCAGCTTGAGTAACTAAAATAGTGGGAATGTGGCTCAGTGGTAGAGTGTCCCTAGGTTCAATCCCTGGTACCAAAAAGAAAAAAAAAAATCTCTCTCAAAAAGTTAAAAATGAGCCGGGCGTGGTGGCGCACGCCTTTAATCCCAGCACTCGGGAGGCTGAGGTAGGAGAAGCGTTGTGAGTTCGAGGCCGGCTTGGGCTACAACGCGAGCGCAAGGCCGGCCTGAGCTACATAGGGTGACCCTGCCTCGAAAAACTAGGGCCGGGAGTTTGGCTCAGCGGCTTAAGCGCCTTCCCTGGCAGGCGCGAGGTTGTGAGTTCAATCCCCGGTGCTGCAAAAAAAAAAAAAAAAAGTTAAAAATGAAGTTACCTTACAATCAATCTAGCAATTTTATTTCTGATTAGATACTCAAAAGAACTGAAAACAGAAGAGATATTTGTGTACCCATGATCATAGCAGGTATTTGTATGTGCATCATGTACACAAATGTCAAAAAGAGAAACAACTGAAGTGTCCATCCAAAAATAAACAACT
>RJWM01048670.1:0-11398 GCA_004363535.1 Dasyprocta punctata
CCGCGTCTCCTGTTCTAAAAACTGCACACCCCCGATGCCCCTCCATCTTCCAGAACTCTAGCATTTCTGGTCCCCATCGCACCACACCCCGTAACAGGCAGGGATTTTCCTCTGCCCTCCAACTCCCCAGAAGCAAGTTCATCTCTCCCGCCGGCCTTAACCCGGTTTCTCTCTTCTTAGGTATTAGGATCCCTTGATTACAGGGACTGTTTTTTTTTTTCCTTCCATTCCCTTACTTTTTTTTCCTTGTAGTAGTGGGTATCGAACCTAGGGCTGCGTCCATACTAGGCAAGTGCTCTACGACTGTGCTATATATACATCCTAGTCCAAGGATTGTAAATTTCTTGATATCCCAACTCTGTGCCAGGATCCTGGTCCTCAGCGATCCACACTGGATGCCTATCCCCAAAGTCCCCCAACCTGAGACTGAAAGCACCACAACCTCGCATATACAGACATTCATTCCTTGAACCCCTGTGTCTAGAGCCCTCGAGACCTCCCTCAGTCCAACTCCTGGACCTTCCGAATCTCTGCTCTGAAACCTTCCACCCCCCTACATATCCACCTGGAGTCCCAAAGATGGGCACGATCACAACCCCCACCAAACCAGATCCTGGTCCTCCTGACCCTACTATTCACATTGCAGACTCCCTCTTAGATATACCAGCCATCCCAGAACCACAAGGCCCCTGTCCCTACCAAATGCACCTGACCCTCCCAAGATTCTCACTGGACATACAGTACCTGGAGTCGATCTGTGACGCGGTGTCCCGCGAAAACAGTGCCAAAGCCCCCCTTACCCAGGAGGGGGCCGAGTCGATACTCGGCCTCGAACGCTTCCCGATCCTTGCCTCCTACGCAGGCAGAGGCGAAGAAGTCAGGGTGGTGGCGTGTTGAGCCGGGCCATACCTTCCTTCCCCCACCCTACACGGTCACCCACCATTGCAGCCCACCACACCTGCTCGCGGTAGGTAGGAGAGGCTGCACTCACCTGGCGGCAGTGTGGGGGTCACGGGGGGCGCAGGGAGCCCCTGCAGAGGCTTGGTCAACATGGAGGTGGTGCTGCGCAGATTGAGCCCGCTGAATCCACTGAGCCCGCAGGGCGTAGAGGCCCGGGGCAGCGTGGCTGGGGAGCCAGGGCTGGGGGGCGCCAGGGTGGAAGGCAGGGAAATTGGTGGTCCGGAAGCACCCGCAGACGGCGCAGCGGTAAGACTCACTGCGCGCGCCAGCCCCAATGCTACTGAGCCGGGGCACGCGCCTCCCGGGAGAGAAGCCCAGAGCGACAGCCCCGCCCATTTGTCTTTGATCAATCCGGACACGGCACCTGCTGTACCCTAGCCAATCGGAGTCACTCCTAATTTGCATACCATCCTCAATGTTTCTAGTGTCCCTTATGCAAATACACGCCTGGTTCTTCCACGGAGGCGGGGCCTGCATGCAAACGATGGGGGCGCACAAGAGGAAACCGGTTCTGGGAATCCCTTTGCAGCAATCGAGTTTGTTTTGGTTGTTGCGCGTGTTGGTGGTAGTGGTGGTGGTGGGGTGTGTACATGCGTACACTTAAAAAAATAACTGAGCGGCCTCCTTTCCCAGGAAGCAGGTTTGCAGCTGCCTTGCGATTAGTGCAGAGATAATGTTAGGCCGGCTTTAAGATTCCCAGCCTGGAGATAACCAGAGCCACATCCTCCAGGCGAATTTCAGCCCTCACCTCAAAAGTGAAATCTCTTCCCTAAAAGCCATCCAGTCTTCAGGGTGGGGAAACACCCTTGACCACTACTAGGAGAGGCACTCCAGTCAAAGGCTGAGTTCTGACTCCAAGAGATAGTGGCCTGTGGTGTTTCGGCAGCCTTTAACCTCAACAGACATAGCTAGACTTAGCTGCGGGCCCAGTTGGCAGGTTTACAATCTACAGCAGGGGGTGATCTTGGGGGGAGGAGGATGTGCTTCCGTGTGAGGGAGACCTGGACTGAGGAAGCTTGGTAGAGCCTGCCGGAGAAGTGAACAGCCTTAGATGCTGATTCGTGCGAATTGCCAGCTATGGTCCCACGCCTCAGGCAGACACATTTCAAAGACACACAGAAACGCCATGAGATATATGCACGCAGACAACACTAATGTGAACTTTTCCTGTTCACACACGGAGACATAGCCAGCAAAGATAATGTTCTAGAAATCACAGAAAGTGTTAAGAGAAATGAATTCCTGAGATTCACATAGACCTACACTGCCATGTGATGACACACAAACGTCCCACCACAGTAACAAACTTGTCACACACTAGTACTGTCAGATACTGTCACAGAAAGGTTGTACTTTCCCAGAAATGAGGGACCCAGAGTCTGCCACAAGAACACAGAGATGCTCCAGAGGCACACGGATTGTCCAAAGGCAGGCATGCTGTGAGGTGAGAGCGCCCAATAGGGACGGTCACAAAAGTGGACAGGGATAGACCTGGTCATACACACTGTCAGATATGCAGCTTTGTCAGACACTGTCTAAAAATAGCTACCTAAAATCTTCACAGAAATCCAATCGGACATCTATCCCATCAGACAGAAACCATAGATGCACTATCACAGACAGACCCACGCATATACACACTTGTCTCAGACACAAACTGTCAGAGTCCCAGTCACCATCTGACACACCTGGAAAGAAGCCCCTGTCACAAACATGCTGGGAAACACTGAGATCCACATGAGAACTTTGACTCATCAAAGCCACAGACTTGGACAACACTCACTCATTCAGCATTACTAAAAGGTCTACTATCAGCCTACCAGGCCCTAGTGGAAGTACACTTCTCAGACAAGTCAAGCATCATAAGCCCTGCCCCTAAGTTTACTGTACAGTTACTGGGGATATTTGTAGAAGTGAAAATGTGAGTGCAGTCATACAGGGCATTTCAGAAAATGACTTTGTCTTGAAAGACAAATAAGGTTGGTGGCTGAGGGCAGGGGAAGAGCAAATTTTGGATACAAGCCAAGAAAATGGGACAGAGTGGCAAGAGGCAAGTAGAGAGCACTAAGGGTACAGAAACTTGCACACCGGAATAATTAGTAACGCCCACTAACATTCGTGAGCTCAGTGTGCCTGCTGTTAACCATACACTCTGGAGATGCTCACAGTAGCACAAAGCTTAAGGTAGTAGACACCAGTTTAGCGCCTGTAGTGGAGGTGGGACACTAGAAACTCAAGAGAGCCCAAGACCACACAGCTAGAAAAGCCTGAGGTAGCTTTCAAATCAACCCTCTTAACATAACTCGGGTGTGACCATTGTATTCCAGACACCCTGCAGTCAGCCACACTCTTACCTATACCTGGAACACACTCAGGGACCCCATAAGCAAGGTGGAGTGGAAAAACATGCTGTTTTGAGAAAATCCTAGAGCCAATTAGTACTGGTTTTAGCACAAGGAGGGGTAAGGGACAGAGGTGTCAGGAGGACTAGGGAGGTAAGAACAAAGGATTTAGCCATTTCATACTTCAGCTTCTAAAACTCAGCAGGGGAGGGTCCCCTGGTCACTTCCACCAAACTCACGCTGCTAATGAAGTGTCAGCTGTGCATTTCCAAAGCCTCTCCTCACCAGATTATCACAAGAAAGAAGCAAACACTGATGGTGAGATGGGGGCAGGGTAGTTGGAATTCAGACAGGAAATTCAGTCTCTGCTCTCAGCCCAGTCAGTCGCAGGATCCCATCCCCACCCCACCCCCAGGAAATACAGTGGGCAGGGGCAGAGGCAGAAAACAAAAGAGGATTTTTTTATGTTAATAGGCCCAAAAGGAGGCTTTTTTTGTGTGTGATTTTTCCTTGTTTTTAAGAGAAAGAATCTTCCTGTGTTGTTGCCCAGGCTGGCCTGAACTCCTGGGCTCAAGTGATCCTCTGGCCTTAGTTTTGTGGGTAGCTGGGACTACAGGTGCATGTAAGCACACCCGGCCAGAAGTTTAGTTCAGATCAAGTGTGAACCCCAGGTCCCCAGGTAGACCCTATTGGAAAGCTTGTAGACCTCAGAGGTCAAGCCAAGCCTGTGCTTCCTCTTCGCAGAGCCGCCCCCTCACCCCCACCCCCTGCCCTGCCCCACAGAGAACAGAATCGCTCAGGGAAACTGACATTTGGTTTTATTGTGCCAAGGACATTACAGATGGTAGATCTTGTCAACACCTGCAGGGCGCACATGCCCCATCTGCCAAGGCTGCTCCCACTCCCTACACTCAAATCCAGAGTGCGGTCATGATCCCCGAAACGCCCCTACCTCGAGATTCCAAAGAGACTAGTGGTGGTGGAAGCAAAAGGAATGCAGCAAGGTCAGGGTCTCATTGTCCAAAGCCAGTTTGACACCTGCCACCCCCCCACTCCCCACCCTGACTCACATCCCAGGCCCTGTGCCCACCTCCAAGAAGCCGGAGGCCAGAAGACAACGGTGTGCCCCCTCCATGTCCCATGGCCGGTCTGCTGCCTCTAAACCAGAGATGCCACCTTCACAGAGCCAATGCTGTCGTCTACATCATTTCTGACTGGTTGATTTTATAAGATAAAAGTACATTTTAATAAAGAAAAATTCAACATTGAAGGCTCAGATAATCTTGGGATATTGGGGAAAGATGTTCACTTCTTCCTCCCATCTCCCGGACTTAATTGTGAGGAGGGGTGTGTGTGACAAGTTGATCTGATCTCAGAAGGGCAGGTAGGAGACTTGCTTCTGAGCATCTCCTCTGGGGCTAGCCTGGCTGTCGGATGGTCTGTGCCTGTCGCCTACCTTCGGCACCCTTGCCAGAGTCCCCTGTGGAATGCAGGGATGGTGCTGTGCGGGGGCAACAGGGCACATTGGCTGGCAAAGAAGGGTGGCTGTGGCAGCAATGAAGGAAGTACAGGGATGGGCCGGCCACAGGGCGGTGGGGAGGGTGGAAAGAGGGGAGAGAGGGAAAAAGGGAAGGAGGCAGGAGGGAAGAAAGCCAAAGAAGGTGGGGTGGCACTAGAGGGCAGGAAGGGGTATAGGGAGATGGTGTCCAGTCCCCAGGTTTCCATCAACTCTTGTCTGGGGGAGGCTCTCTGTGCACTTTGTTTTTCTTCATACTGTCTAGGTATTCCTGTTGGGACACAGCCAGCACCGACGCTAGGATCTCATCATCATCCCAGTCATTCAGACCTGCTGGGCGGGAGAAAAGAGGAAAGGGGTGATGGGGTGCCCTCAGCTCACCTTCACTCACCCTGGGCTGATGCTTGACTCTGGAGAAATTCCATCCGGCCCTTCTCACTCCTTTCTCAAAAGAGAATGCTCTCCAAAGGTTATGAACCCCACTAGACCCCTTCTAGGGGAAACAGCTTGGGCCACAAAAATCCTCCCAATACCTCTGGGTTTTTTTTTTTTTTTTTTTTTTTTTGGAGAGATGCCCAGTGTCCAGGAAACCCCCACTTAGGACTTGCTATATTTTCTAGTCCTTGCCCAAATGCCCCAGTCACCAAAGGAGGCTTACCAAAGGCAGAGGGGGACATCTGCTGAATGAGGGCCCGGCACTCCAGAGCAGGGTAGAGGGATACAAGTGGGGAGGTGGCCCGGTCGGCCCCTGCCGAGAACTGACTGCTTGTACCTGGGACAGACAGACAGTCAAGAGGGCAGGCCCAGGACCCAGGTAGGGGCCCCGAACCACAGCCACGTGTCCTGAGAGTGAGGCACTGACCTGGTGCACAGGGTGAGGGAGGTTTGGCAAGAGCTAAGACAGTGCCTGGGGAGGGGGGCTTGATGCCCAGCTCAGCGTGCAGCTCTGGGTGCTCAGGTGAAGAAGCTGAACTCCTCTGCCTCGGGGACCGGCTAGTCCACTCCTCCAGGCCACTGGAGGCCGCTGCTGTGGCTGAACTACACGTGGCGCTGGCTTTCCGGGGCTGCCACAAGGAAAGAAGTGGTAAAGGCCAACACCAGCCATGTCTCTCCTGGGCCCCAGTACCAAGTGTTCACTCCTGTCCACTGATCTCAACATGCGCCACCATCGTCTGCACTCACACAGGGGACCACAGGGCCCCTCACAAGCCCAAGGGTAAGCTCCTGAACCTACTCTCTCACGTCCCTGAAACCAACTGCCAGGAAAGCCTAGTTCTCCAACCTTCACTATCGATCCTGTGTCTAATCCCTTTCGCCACCTCCACAACCAGCAGCCCTTCCAGTCAACTAGCCTGTGTGCAGCAGCCTTCTGCTCACTGCGCCCCCGTTCCTCTGCTTCTTCCTTCCCCGCTAGACTCCAGCCCTACACTCAGCACTCAGGGAGATTCCGCTAAATCCTAACTCGGATTCTACCCTCCCCTGCTCACAAACCTGCCATCGTTTCCGCTACAGCCCAAGTAAAAGTCCTCACCATACCCCACAAACCCCTGCCCCACCGGGCTGACTACCTCCCTGACTCCATGGACGACACCTTCTGTTTGGTCTCCAGTGCCTCCCTTTGGGCTATGCCCGAATCATACTGGGTGTGCTGTGCCCCTGCCTCCCCTGCAAGTATGCTCAGCTCTCACTTCCCTGAGGCCCACTCAACAACACTGTGACTACTGTAAACTCCTGCCTAGCCCACTCAGCCCAATGTTTCCCCTTTACCCTGGCTCTACAGTTTGCATCTGTCATACTCAACTAATTTATTCGTTATGATTATTTTCACTCCACAACAATGTAATCATCACAAAGACAATGACCTTGGCCTGCCAGACTCACTAATATATCGCACTATACTATACTTGAGTAACCCTGGCATAGGACGATTTTTTTTTGTAGTAGTGGAGATCTAACCCAGGGCTACATCCCCCATCCTTTATTAATTTATTTGAGACAGGGTGTCACTAAGTTGCTAGGTGGTCCAGACTGTACTCTTAACTTGTTATCTTCTTGCCTCAACCTCCCAGAGAACTGTGGGATTACATGCAATATTTATTAAACAAATTACGCAGCTCTTAACATATCTGCAATCACTCCAAACTCTTTGTGATTCCTCAGATGCTTGTCTGCCCTGCCCTCCCGGCCCTAACAAGTCAACTTCCTCCATGAAGAATGGCCAGAGGCCCCATTTCCACAGCCAGGGTCTCGTCTGTCTTTCTCATTGGATGGGATCACTGAGGAAAGAGCAGGCCAGGTGTGATTCCACATCCTGAGCACAGAGCCTTGAATGTATGAACATTCAACAAAAACTTTTCTCTCTGAAGCCTTTTTTTTTTTTTTTTTTTGGTACCGGGGTTCGAACTCTCAAACTCAGGCACTTATGCCACTGAGCTAAAACCCTGGCCCTACTTTTTGAGACAGGGTCTCACTACACAGTTGAGGCTGGCCTTGAACTCACTTTGTAGCCCAGGCTGGTCTCGAACTCACAAGGATCCTCCTGCTTCAGCCTCCCAAGTGCTGGGATTAAAGGTGTGTGCCACCATGCCCAGCTTCTGAAGCCATTTATTGCCCCATGTTAGTGACACCAGCTGTTGCTCTCCCGTACTCCTTAAAAGCTTGTTCTGCACAAGTGACGGGCATTCTCAGGCACAATGCCAAGACTAAGGCCAAGACTTGTTATAGTTGGGCCTGGGAGCTTCCCTCCCTCCCAGGGGTCAGAATCATTTAACTTTTCTCCTGTCCTTTTGTGGGTAAAGCATGGAAAGTAAGGGGTTTATAGCCAGACCAGAGGCAGAGGCCATGACTCACCTGACTGGGGCCTCGGACCTGGCGGGCCTGCTTCTCCTGATCCCTCAGCCACTGCAAGTAGGATTCTCGAGCCACCTGCTCCTCTATGGCCTCATTTGTGGCCTCCCAATCTGTGGCCCGTTTCTTGTCTTCTAACATTTGCTGTTCAATCCATGATTCCTCTGAAGTTTTTATGGCATTCTTCATCAGGGACTGCTCTGCAAACTGCAAGGGGGCAGAGGAACAGGGATGTGGATGACATCCTAAGCCTGGCCAAGAGCCAGAATGGGGTGAGGAATATAGGCTCACAGGGATTGACAGTAGGAGACAGGAAGCCAGGTACTCTCACCCGAGCACTTTTCTGGGCAGACTGCGTATTTATCAAGAACTGGGGGAAAATAGACTTGAGTTGTAAGACCTGTCATTCCAAATTTCTCCACTCAGAATCCCTGGCCCAATTCCAAGACAAGCTGAGGTTAACCCTGGGGGACCAGGGGCCCTCCAGCATAGGCCTAAATTTCCAAAAGCCCCATCCAGCGATGCCTCAAGTCTTACAGAGCCAAGGCTTTCCTCACATATGCCCAGATGGTCGAAGAGAACAAATGACTAGAGAAGTGAGCTACATGGACACAGGGTGGGGGAGGGACAAGTCAAAATGTAAGGGGCTGGGGAAGCTGTAAAGTTGCACAAAGGAATGGGGGATAGTATGAACATGATATGGGAGCTGAGTTGTAGGACATTCTATAACAGTACTATGTGCCAGGCTGTAAGAGAAGACAGCATTTAAAAAAACAAAATAGAGGGCTGGAAGAGACCGGGGATATAGCTCTGTGGCATAACCGCTTGCCTGGCAAGCACGAAATAATGAGTTCGATCCCAGTACCAAAAAAAAAACAAAACAAACAAACAAACAAAAAAAAAATCCACCAGGAGTGTTAGCGCATGCCTTTAATCCCAGCACTCGGGAGGTTGAGGGAGGAGCAGCGTTGTGAGTTCGAGGCCGGCCTGAGCTACATAGTGCGACCCTGCCTCAAAAAACCAGGGCCGGGAGTTTGGCTCAGTGGCTTAAGCACCTGTCTGACAGGCATGAGGTTGTGAGTTCAATCCCCGGTGCCACAATAAATAAATAAATAAATAAATAAATAAATAAATAAATAAAATGCACGGAGAGAGTGTAAGTATTGCTGCATGGAACTTTAGTTAACATTACTTTAATACAGACATACGTACCACATACCGCACAAGCTAAGTAATGAGCTACAAAGTAATTTTCTACAGTGGAGGATTATGGAAAAACAGTATGAAGCTGGGCATGGTGGTTCACTCTTGTAATCCCAGTACTTAGGAGACTGAGACAGGAAGATTACTGTGAGTTTGAGGCCAGCCTGGGCTACATAATGAGTTCGAGACCAGCCTGAACTATACACATCTCCAAAATGTATGTAAATCTAGGTACGTAAAATTAGATCATGCCAATTAAAAAACAAGCAAATACAGGCTGGGAATGTTACTCAATGGTAAAGCACTTAGTTGTCTAATGTGTGAAAGGTCCTGGGTTTCATCTCCAGAACCACAAAAAAATTAAAAATAGGCAAAGAATCTAAACACGTAACTCAACAAAGAAGATACACAGATGGCAAACAGCATATGTAAAGACATTCTCAGCATGAGAATGTAGCTCAGTGACTGATTTTTTAAAAAAGATGCTCAGTATCATTTCATTAGGAAATTACAAATTAAAACAACAAAGAACCAGGCTAGGTGGCACACATCTGTAATCCCAGCACTTAGGAGGCTGAGACAAGAGGATCACTTGAGGCCAGCCTGAGCTACATAGTGCGTTCAAGGCTACATACTGAGTTCAAGGCCAGCCTGAACTACATAGAAAGATCCTGTCTCAAAAAAATAAAAACAGAAACAAAAAACTCAGCTGGGGCATGGTGGTGCACGCCTTTAATCCTAGCACTTGGGAGGTTAAGGTAGGTGGAGCATTGTGAGTTCGAGGCCGGCTTGGGCTACAACGTGAGCAAGGCCAGCCTGAGCTACATAGTGCGACCCTGCCTCAAAAAACTAGGGCCGGGAGTGTGGCTCAGTGGCTTAAGCACCTGCTTGGAAGACACAAGGTTGTGAGTTCAATCCCCAGTACCGACCCCCCCCACCAAAAGACTCAAAAAGCAAAAACCACCAAGATACCACTACACTCCTAAAATAATGGTTAAAATCCAAAGCACTGATAAGATCAATTGCTGGAAGGGTGTGGAGCAACAAAAACTTTTATTTACTGTATTATGGTGGGGATACAAATCTTACAACCACTCTGAGAGATTGGCAGTTTCTTACAAATCAAAACATCGTCTTCAAATCTAGCGATCTCTCACCTAGACATTTACACAACTGATCTAAAAACTTATGTCCACACAAAAACCTGCACACAGCAGTTAACAGAGGCTTTATTCATAATCACCAAAAGATAGAATCAACCAAGTATGTCTTTCAATAGGTGAATGGTTAAACAAACCGGTGCCTCTGTAAGTGGAACAGTAAGCGATAAGAGAGAATAAAGCTAACAAGCCATGAAAACACATGGAGAAGCCTTTAATGCATACTGCTAAATGAAAGCAGTTTGAAGAGTTCAAGGCTGAGGTAGGAGGAGCGTTGTGAGTTCGAGGCCGGCTTGTGCTACAATGTGAGCGCAAGGCCAGCCTGAACTACATAGCGCGACCCTGCCTCAAAAAACTAGGGCTGGGAGTTTGGCTCAGTGGCTTAAGCACCTGTCTGGCAGGCGCGAGGTTGTGAGTTCTTGCCCCGGTGCCACATTTATTTAAAAAAAAAAAAAAAAAGAGTTCATACTATATGATTCCAATTATACAATATTCTGAAAAAAAAACCCAAAACCACAGTCAATAAACAAATCAGTGGTTGCAGGAGGCGGGAAGCAGGAGGGAGGAGGAAGAGGCAAACAGATGGAGAACAGGGAGTTTTAAGGGTGGTGAAAGGATTCTGAATGATCCTGTAATGGTGGATACATGATGTTGTTATGCACTTGTAAAAACCCATGGAACTTTACAAAACAAAGACTGAATCTTAATGTATGCTGTTTTTTTTAAAAAAAAGATTGTTAGGAGGTGGAGATCCCACCTGGAATGCAGAATGTGACTTAAGATTAAATGAATTACAAATGTATGCAAGAACTTCAGGTAGGGGGGTGGGTGACTTAAGTCACTTTGGCAATGAATAGAATCTGTAACACCAAAGACAAAAGAACTGTGCATATCACTGTGCTCTAGGGGGTATGGGTTAATGAGTCTGCCCTTGCTATGCAAGTAGCAGCTGAGTAAATAAATACATGCTGGGGTGGTGAGGCTGGGTTTTTTACCTTTGAGTGGGAAATTACTGATGAACACCAGAAAGCTAGAAAGATGCATGTGGTAAAGGATTTGAGTTGGTTGAAATGGTTACATATAGAAATTTCTTAAATAAGACACACGTGTAAACATCGTATTGTCTCATTAGCGTGAGAAGCTGAAAGAACATATGTATATGTATACATATATATGTATACAAAAAATAGTTAAGATAGTTATACTACAGATTTCTCTGAGTTCACTGAAGAGAGATTTGTGCTGGTATTGTTCAGACAATTGAACACAGATGTCTTGTGCCCTGGGTGAATGATTTGGGGATGACAGTGCAAAATGTATGTACCATTGTTGCCCCCGATTGATGTGTTTTGAAAGTTTCAGGGTTTTTT
>RJWM01048671.1:0-11398 GCA_004363535.1 Dasyprocta punctata
CTTATTTTTGAAACCAATCTGTCAGTCTGTGCCTTTCAGTCAGAGAATTAAGACAATTTCTATTCAGAGTTTTTATAGAAAAACGTGAACTGATGGTCTTATTTTGTGAGATTTTTATGTATTCTAGATATTAGTCTTCTGTTTGAGCAGTAGTCAAAACTTTTTTTCATTCTGTAGGCTGCCTCTTCACTCATTGTTTCCTTTGTGGTACAAAAGCTTTTTATTTGATATAATCCCATATGTCAATTCTTGGTATTATTTTTATGTAAATGATGCTCTGTTCAGCAGTTCTTCCCTATGACTCTGTCTTCTACAGTTGTGCAGACTTTTTTACAGAAAATTCAGTGTTTCTGTTTTAATATCTAGTTCTTTGATACATTTCAATTTGATTTTAGTATGAGATAAAAATATAGATCAAGTACATTCTTCAGCATATACATAACCAGTTTCTCAGTATTATTTGTTAGACTATCGATATTTTCTCCAACGTATATAATTGCTTTCTTAATCAAAAATATTAGACGACTGATAGTACTTGGGGTTCTTTTTACCTCTTTATACTATCCTGTTGGTTGATATGTTTGATTTTGTCTAAGTACCATACAGGTTTTACTACTGTAGCTTTGTAATTCAACTTGAAGTGTGGGATTTTAATGTCTCCTCCCTTGCTCTTGTTGCCCAGGATTGCCTTGGATATTTTGGGTCTCTTATGGTTCCATATGCATAAATTTTAAAATTTTCTAAAAAGTAAAAAGAATATATATCTACACAATGAGTATAGTCATTACATACTGCAAATATGCACTAATTAAAATTTTTAAATTTTTAAACAGAATTATTTTTTCTAGTTCTGTTTAAAAAGTTGATTAACCAGGTGTGTTTTAGATGATGCACAACATTTTTTTGTTTTCTTTTGTTTGTTTTGGTTTTGTTTTGTTTTGTTTGCTTTTTTGTTTTGTTTCGTTTTGTTTTTGGAACCAGGGATTGAACTCACAACCTCACGCCTGCCAGGCAGGCACTTATGCCACTGAGCTAAATCCTCGGCCCATGATACACAACATTTAAATGTACATATTTAGAATTACAAGTAATTTTGTAATTTTTTTCTAGTCTAGGAGTCTTACTCTAGATGCTCCAATGATACTGAATATCAAATCAATATGCTTAGTGAAAAAAAATTAAATACATGCAAGACATCATGCTGGAGACCAACTGTGTGCATGGAAGCAGTATGGTACTGGCTTCCTGGATTTTTCAGGCAAAGTCTGATGATAACTAATGATGGAGATGGACCTTATAAGGGTAAAAAATGCAGTGAAACTTTTGTGTGTGTCACCGCATTTCTCATGTATGAGCTAAATCACGCCACAGAGAAACCCTATATATGTCAGCAATGTGGTAAAGCTATCATTTCTGTTTCCTTTCATTACCACAGAAAAATCCACCCTTGAGAGAAAACTTGCACATATAAGTGATGTGGGAAAGTCTTCATTCATTATATTTGTTTTCATAGACATAAAATAACTCACATTGGATAGAAATTATATGAATTTAGAGAATGTTGGAAAGACTTTCACGATAGAATTCCCTTTAACACCATAAAGGAAACCATAGTAGAGGAAAACCCTGTATATTTAAGCGTTGTGGGACAGCCTCCATTTGTCCCAGTTCCATTAGCATGCATGAATATACTCATATGGAATGAAACAATCTGTGCAGACAATGTGGGTGAGTTTTCATTTACTCCAGCTCCACTGAAGTCACCCTGGAGAGAAACACTACAAATGTAGAACATGCCTTGACTTTCTCCAATTCCCTACCAACATGAAAATACACTGAAAACAACCTAAACACAAAATATGAGAAGACCTCTTGATTAGCCAGTCTTTCTAGCACACATTATAATACATACCATATCAGTGTAGAACATGTGAGGCCACTTCTTGTCACTTTGGTTCAATTTATAGATTAAAAAATAAACAATGTACATTGGTGAGACACCTGTTGAGTAGAATATATGTGCAAAAGTCTTCATTTGTTACTCATGTGATGCCTGGTGGATCAAAACCCTCTTCTTGTGAAAAATATAGAAAAGTTGTCAGTTGTAAGTAATAGTTTCAAAGTCCGTGAAAATTTCTTATTAGTGGAACACTGAAACATCAGTCTTGTGAAGAACTTGGTGAAAAATAATTTGTAAAGAATGCCCCAGAAATTGCACAACCTGGAGGAAATATTCTGAAATTTATACATGTGTTGTACTTATCAGTGGTTCATTTTTCTTATAGATGTCCGGATT
This sequence comes from Dasyprocta punctata, assembly GCA_004363535.1. NCBI lineage: Eukaryota > Metazoa > Chordata > Mammalia > Rodentia > Dasyproctidae > Dasyprocta > Dasyprocta punctata. Next base: position 2,297 of record RJWM01048671.1, read on the forward strand.
ATGGATTTTTAGTTTTCAAGCTTATAAAACCACTGAGGTAACATAATTCTCTATGTTTTGCTTAAATCATACTGTATGAATTTAATACCACCTTGTTGTTTCGGTATTTGTTGTTAGGGTGGAGATGTAACCTCTGAGGTGAAATTTTTTTTCGTATCTTTTTAGTAATGAATATTTGCTCTAGAGACAAGGGTGTTTCATTTGGCAGATTCATAAGTGTACATAACACATTAATCATTTTCACCCCTATTTATTCCCTTGCCCAGTCTGTCCCCTTTGTTTGACATTTCTGAGTTTCAGTGGATGTAATATATTTTGATAGAATGCACTCCTACTACTCTCTTTTATACACCTCCCCTCACTCTTGCTCCCTTATTTTTATCTGATAATATTCTCACTTCTACTTACTGTCATCACTTTTAAATTCCACATACTAGGGAAAACACATGATGTTTCTTTTTCTGTGTCTGGTCTATTTTGTTGAACATGATTATCCTCCATATTCATTCATTTTTTGAAATCACTGTAGTTGTATGGATTTGTTTCCTGCAAATTTTATTTTGGTGTATGTGCTCCACATTTTCTTTATCCATATATGTGCTACACTGGTTTCATACTTTGATTACTGTGAATTGTGCCGCAATGAACACGTTAGTGTGTGTAGGCATCTCTATAGTATGCTGATACTTTTGTGGGTATACTAAGGGAGGAATCGGTGAATTAAATGATAGTTTTATTGAACTAAATGGTAACACTATTTTTAGGTGTTTGAGATATCTCCTTATTGACCTCCATAGTGACTGTACTAATTTGTATTCCCATGAGCTATGTAGAAAGATTCCATTTCCCCACATCCTTGCCAAAGCTTAATGCTCTTTGGATGTCTAATGATAGCCATTCTAACTGAGGTGACATGAAATCTCAATGTAGTTTTTATTTGCATTTTCAGAATGGCTAAAAATGTTGACTCTTTTTTCACATAATTTTGAACATTTTTATTTCTTCATTTGAGATGTGTTTGTTCAATTCCTTTGCCCACTTACTAATTGGGGTCCTTGATTTTTTTTGTACTAAATGTTTCTGTTACATAATCTCAATATTAATAGTCTGTTAGAAGAGTAGCTAGAATTTGCTCCCATTTTCATGCATTCTGTAGATTATCTCCTCGTTCTGTTAGTGATTTCCCTGGATGTGACAAATATTTTAAATTTAACGTACATCCCATTTGGGGATTCTTGGTATTATTTCCTATGATAGTAGAGTCCTGGAGGAAATCTTTGCCTGTTTGTGTGGCTTCAAGTGTTTCCCCTGTATCAGTGATGGTGAGCCTTCCAGAGACTGAGTGCCCAAACTGAAACCCAAAACCCACTTATTTATTGCAAAGTCTCAGCACTGCAATGAAGCCTGAATGGTAGTTTTATTTTAGAAAAAAAAATACATACATTAACATATTTTGTCTTAAAGAGAAACATAATAATAGATCTTTCCGTGATACAAACGGCTTTTCATTGAAAGGTAAAACTTCGTATTTGGTGTGTTTTGCACAATAAATGTGATTTTTGCTGTTACATGCATGCTGATAATTTACCAAACTTTGTCTCATATTTCACTAGCTTAAGAACAACACTAAGGATCAAAGTATAGAAAACAGTATTTCATTCATCAGGACTACAAAAAGAGGCAGGGGTGAGACTTCTGGGAAGATAGAGACAGAGTAAATAGCCTCTCTGAGAAACATCATCTAGATGCAGGAATATACCATCATGAGGAAGACAAAAAGGAGGGAAGTGGTCTCTTGGACCCAGGAAGAGTCTGAAGTCTGAATTGAAGCCCACAGAGAGAGTGAAAAGAAAAACTTCAATGAAGAAGGCAGTAACTGGTGGTGCCTTCACCCAGAGCCAGACTCAATGCATGAGGGGAGCTGTTGGAACCGGGGGACGCATGGTCACGGTGTCACTAGTGGCTGGCAACCCCGGGGGCCTCTGCAGAATGACGCAGCAGTGAAGAGGAGCAGTAGACACATAGGACTATGCTGGCTGGTGGTGGGTCCAGAGGATTCAGTCCTCCCACGGGAGAGAGTGATTGGCTGGGAGCCATTTTGGAGTCAGCCTGGATAAGCCCAGAACCAGAACTGTTGCCAACATTCTCCAGCAGCTCCTAGCTGGTCACAGTCCTGTGGAAATTGCTTGGACTGCAGCAATCCCAGTGAGTGTGATCTCAGGGCAGGCCTGCTAAAGTTGTCTACTACTCCATCATAAAGCAGCTGCTGGCTTGCGGGGATACAGCACCACATTTGGGATGTTGTCTGCACAGGCTGTCTACTAGTGAATCCAGAGAGAATCCTGGAAGTGAACTTTGTTTTGTTTTGTTTTGTTTTTCTTTTCTTCTTTTCTTGTTTGTTTTATTCAGTTTGTTTTTTATTTTTCTTTCTTTTTTATTGTTTTATTTTTGAGTGTGAGTGTGGTTTCTGGCCTCCTTGTGGGTGTGGTTTTGTTCTGTTCTACGTTTTGTCTCTTTTAGCTCTCTTTTCCCTCAGTCTTCTGCATCAGTTTCCCTAAGTTGGTGGGACCTATCTTTGTCTTCCCACCTACTTGTAATGTCTTTCCTTTTTCCCACTTCTCTGTCTTCTCCTTAATCCATTTTGGGTCCTGAGCCCTGAGGACATAATTGACATATTGTGGACTTACTGTATATGATTGTTTTGAATTCTGTTGTATGGTCACAAATTCACTTTATACAATTGAGGGTTGCAAATCAGGGGTTGGCTCAGTATATTGTTTTGTTGGCTGCATATCAGAACTTCTGAGATGCAATTAAAACAGTCCTAAGAGGAAAATGTATAGTAGCGATTTTCGTACCAGGAAAAAAGAGCAAGCTCAACTTAATAACCTAAAGTTGAGCTTCCAACTTTTAGAAAAAGAAGTATAAGTCAAGCCTAAAGCTCATATGAGGGAGAAAATTATAATGATCATAGCAAAAACTAAGAGACTAAGAAAGCTATACAAAGAAACAAAGAAGTGAAGAGTTGGTTCTTTCAAAGGCTAATAAATTGATAAAAATTTAGCAAATCTTATCAAAAAAGGAAAGAAAACACTCAAATTCATGCAATTAGGAATGAAGAGTGAAATCATAATGAACCCTCCTGAAACCCAGAAGATCATCAACATCTACTTTGAGAATCTTTCCTGTAATAAAATGAAAAACACAGAAGCAATGGCCAGATTCCTAGATACATATCAAATACCAAAACTGAATCAAGAAGATATAAAAATTCTAAATAACCAAATATCACCCAATGAAATTGAAAATATAATTTAAAACCTACAAAGACGAGTCTCGCTCTGATGTATTCACTGCTGAACTGTCCAAGAAATTTAGAGAAGACCTAATGTTGCTACTTTTCAAAATCTTTTATGAAATTGAAAAGGATGCAATACTTCCAAGTTTATTCCTGGAAGATGTTAGTCTAATACCAAAACCCAAGAAGATGTAGATGAAGATGTAAGGTACTTACATGACATAGAACATCTGAGAAAATTCACGACCACCAAACCAGCACTCGAAAATGTTCTGAAGGACATTTTAGAAAGAGATAATAAGATCTACAACTGCATGAACCCCAACACAAGGAATCCATCAGAAAAGGCAAACAGTTACAGGGAAGGAAAAAAGAAAAAAAGAGGGGAGCCAATAACAGGAAAATAACATGACAAGGATAAATCAATACATATCAGTTATAACCATCAATGTTAATGGTCTCAAGTCAAAAGACACAGACTGGTAGAATGGATCAAAAAGCAAGATCCAACAATATGCTGTATACAAGAAACACATATAACTAGCTGCCTGGGTCCGGGAGGTCTCAGCCCCCACCCAGTGAGGCAGAGGCTTCAGCAGCACACTCTGGGAGTGCACCCTCACTAGCTGAGCACAGGATTCAGCTCTGCCAAGTCCCACGACTCAGCACATCCCACCAGGGGAATGCAAGGCCAGCCTCACAGGACACAGAGATACTCAGCCCAGCCCAGCCCAGGACCCCAGAGCAGCTCATCAGGAATTGCCCAGCCTAGCTGAAGGGCCTTGGAGAGCTTGGGCTCTACCCATCAGAGCACAGGTCATGAGCTCCATCCTTCAGTGGAGCAGCCGGTGTGGCGGGTGTTAGAGGTTGTGGGCCCACCCACCCAGGAGCAAGGCCCCGGCACTGGAGGCCTGGGACTCGCCCAGGCATGCCTGGCACTCCAGAGGTTCTAAACTCCTTGCAACCAGACTCAGGGTCCAGGCAGTGCCACACTCCAGGGTGCACTACACATAGCTGCCTGGGTCCAGGAGGTCTCGGCCCCGACCCAGTAAGGTGGAGGCTTCAGCAGCACACCCTGGGAGTGTACCCTCACTAGCTGCACAGAGGATCCAGCTCTACCCAGTCCCACAACTCAGTACAACCCACCAGGGGAATGCCCGGTCAGCCTTGCAAGACACAGAGCCGCACAGGTCCCAGAAGAAAATCACAAAACAAAAGACCAAGAGGCAGTCTCAATTCCCCAGCCCACCGAGAACAAACCCAAGAGACACTGAAATGGAAGACACTGGGAGTTACACAACTGAACATTCTGAAATGATAGCAAATGCACTAGTGAAACAGCTCGATGAAGCTATAGAGAAATTCAAATCAGAAATAATCTCTGAACTAAAAAATGAAATGACAATCATTAAAGAAATGTTGCATGTATCTGAAGAACAGCAAGGTAAAAAAATAGAAGAACTTAAGAAAATGAAGGAAACTTTGAATGAACAATATAAGACACAAACAGAATGCATGAAACAGATGCAAAGGGAAATGCAAGAAATGAAAAATTCCATGGAAAGTATGAAAAATCGCTTGAATGAAACTGAAGATAGAATCACAGATCTTGAAGACAGCATGGGAGCTTATGACCACGAAAGAAAAGATCTCCTAAAAATAGTAAGGAACCAAGAAACAACAATTCGATGGCTACAAGACGTTGCTGAGAGAAACAACATAAGATTAATAGGCATAAATGAAAAAGCAGGGGTCAATACTAATGACCTGCAAACACTATTCACAGAAATAATAGCAGAAAACTTTTCAAACATGGGAAGAGAACCTGAAATACAGGTAACTGAGACATACAGAACCCCAATTAACCATAACCAAAGTAAATCTTCACCCAGACAAACAATAATAAGGGTATCAGCAGAAGAACAAAATACTAAAAGCTGTCAGAGAAAAGAAACAGATCACCTATGAAGGAAAGCCTATCAGAATCACGGCAGACTTCTCAACACAAACATTTAAGTCAAGAACAGCTTGGAGTGAAGTATTTCAAATCCTGAAAGAAAACAACTTTCAACCCAGATTGATGTACCCTGCAAAACTATCCTTAAAAATTTATGGAGAAATAAGATACTTCCATGACAAAGAACAACTGAAGAAATTTATGGCCACCAAACCAACACTACAAAGAGTACTGAAGGACACTCTGGAAAGAGACAAAGATAGCTACAATCTTAAGAACAAGAACAAAATGAAACTACTAAGCAGGGCAAATAATGAAACAGAAAATGTAGAAAACCAACAACAGAAAGATACCATGACAGGGATGAACCAGTACATATCAGTTATATCAGTCAATGTAAATGGTCTCAACTCACCAATAAAAAGAAACAGACTAGCAGAGTGGGTTAAGAAACAAAACCCAACAATATGCTGTGTACAAGAAAAACATTTCACTCAAAAGGAAATTCACAGACTAAAAATCAAAGGCTGGAAAACAATGCACCACATAACAGGAACCCAGAATAAACCAAGGGTAACTATTATGTTTGCAGACAATATGAAATTCACACCGAAATGATCAAAAGAGATAAAGAAGATCATTACATACTTGTTAGGGGAAAACTTCAAGAGGAAGAGATTACAATCATAAATATATATGCACCGAATATGGAAGCACCCAACTATGTAAGACAATTCTTAATAGACATGAAAAACCAAATAAACAATAAACAGTTATAACAGGGGACCTTAACACCCCACTGTCACAGAGAGACAGATCAACCAAACAAAAAATCAGCAAAGAAATAAGAGAACTGAATCAAACTTGTCAACAAATGGACCTAGTAGATGTGTACCGAGTACTCCACCCATCAACATCAGAATGCACATTCTTCTCAGCTGCACATGGGTCATTCTCTAAAATACATCATATACTGGTCCACAAAACATGCTTAAATAAATGCAAAGGAAATGAAATAATTCCATGCATATTATCTGACCATAGTGCAGTAAAATCGGAAATGAATGGCAAAAAAACCTAAAATAACCCCATAGATACATGGAAATTAAATAATACTCTCCTAAATAAGAAATGGATCACAGAAGAAGTTAAAGAAGAAATTAAACAAAATCTACAATTGAATGAAAATGCAAGTACAAATTACCGGAACCTGTGGGACACAATGAAAGCAGGCCTCAGAAGGAAATTTATAGCACTAAACTCCCACATCAGAAAAATGGAAAGAGCACACATAAACAACCTAATGTTGCACCTCAAACTCCTAGAAAAAGAAGAGCAAGTCAAGTCCAAAGCCCAAAGAACGGAGGAAATTATTCAGATTAGAGCAGAAATTAATGCAATTGAAACTAAGAAAACAATACAAAGAATTAATGAATCGAAGAGTTGGTTCTTTGAAAGAGTAAATAAAATTGATAAACCCCTAGCCAACCTTAACAAAAATACAAAAGAAAAAACTCACATTCATGCAATAAGAAATGAAAGGGTAAAATCACTGTGGAAATAAAGAAGATCATCAACACCTACTTTGAAAACCTTTACTCACATAGATTCGATAACACAGAAGAAATGGACAGATTCCTAGAAACCTATGAATTACCAAAGCTTAATCGAGAAGATGTAAAGCTGCTGAATAACCCAATTTCAGCTAATGAAATTGAAAATGTAATTAAGACCCTACCAACAAAGAAAAGCCTGGGCCCTGATGGATTCACCACTGAATTCTACAAGAAATTTAGGGAAGACTTAATGCCAACACTCTGCAAACTCTTCAATGAAATCGGAAGGGAAGCAAGTCTCCCTAACTCATTCCTGGCAGCAAGTATTACCCTAATACCAAAATCAGAGAAAGATCCAACCAAAAAATAAAATTACATGCCAGTCTCCCTCATGAACATAGATGCAAAAATCTTCAATAAAATACTGCCAAATAGAATACAGAAAGTTATCAGAAAGATTATACACCATGATCAAGTGGGATTCATACCAGGAATGCAGGGATGGTTCAACATATGCAAATCAATAAATGTAATACACCATATCAACAGGGCCAAGGACAAGAACCACATGATCATCTCAATAGATGCAGAAAAAGCTTTCAACAAAATCTGACACCCATTCATGATAAAAACCCTACAGAAAATCAGAATAGATGGCCTCTACCTCAACCTGATAAAAGTCATCTATCATAAACCAACAGCCAACATCTTACTAAATGGAGAAAAACTGAAAACTTTCAACCTAAAATAAGGAACAAGACAAGGATGTCCATTATCACCACTCCTATTCAATATAGTTCTGGAAATACTAGCCAGAGCAATTAGACAAGAGAAAGAAATAAAGGGAATAAGGATAAAGGAAAGGAAGAAGTAAAATTATCATTATTTGCAGACTATATGATAGTCTACATAGAAGAACCCCAAAAATCCATTAGAAGACTTCTAGAAGTAATAACCAAATTCAGTAATGTTGCTGGCTGAAAGGTCAACACTCAAAATCAATACCATTCCTGTACACAAACAACAAAGTCACTGACAGAGAAACAAGGGAAACCACACCCTTCACTATAACATCCAAAAAAATGAAATACTTAGGAATCAATCTAACAAAGGAAGTGGAAGATCTATACAGGGAAAATTACATTACTCTAAAGAAAGAAATCGAAGAAGATCTCAGAAAATGGAAAGATATTCCCTGTTCATGGATAGGAAGAACAAACATTGTGAAAATGGCCATTCTCCCAAAATTATTATACAGATTTAATGCAATCCCTATCAAAATACTACTTGCCTACCTCACACAGAGCTAGAGAAAGTATTCCTGAAATTCATCTGGAACCAGAAAAGACCTAGAATAGCAAAGGCAATTCTGGGCAACAAAGGGAAGGCAGGAGGCATCACAATCCCTGACTTGAAACTATACTACAAAGCTACTGTGATAAAATCAGCATGGTACTGGAATCAAAACAGACCCGAAGATCAATGGAATAGATTAGAAGATACAGCCAGAACTACAAACACACTTAGCCACCTCATCTTTGACAAAGGGGCCAAACATGCACATTGGTGCTGGAAAAACTGGCTTTCTATATGCCGTAAACTAAAACTAGATCCAGGCATATCACCATGCACTAAAATAAAGTCAAAATGGATCAAAGATCTGAATATTAAAACAGAGACACTAAACTTACTAGAAGACAGAGTAGGTAAAAATCTCGATGATATAGGAGTAGGCATAGAGTTCATGAACAAAAATCAAATTGCATGGGAAACACTTCCCAGAATCAACAACTGGGATCTCATCTTGCTTAAAAGTTTTTGCATGTCAAAGGAAATCTCCAACAGAGTAAAAAGAAAACCCACGAATTGGGAAAATATCTTAGTCAATTGTCCATCAGACAAAGGACTTCTATCTAAAACCTATAAAGAAATAAAAGAAATCAGGCCCCTAAAATTCAAGGACCCAATCCAAAAATGGGCATCTGAGATGAATACACACTTCTCAGAGGAAGAAATACAAATGGCAAATAAATATATGAAAAAATGTTCAACATCAATGGTCATTCAGGAAATGCAAATTAAAACAGCACTAAGATTCCATCTCACTCCAGAAAGAATGGCCAAGTTTAAAAAATCAAGCAACAACAAATGCTGGAGGGGCTGTGGGGAAAAAGGAACTCTTCTCCACTGTTGGTGGGAGTGTAGACTGGTGCAACCACTGTGGAAGTCAGTGTGGAGATTCCTCAAGAAGCTAGGATTAGAGATCCCATTCAACCCAGCTATCCCACTTC
>RJWM01048672.1:0-11399 GCA_004363535.1 Dasyprocta punctata
GTCAAGCTTCTATCTTCCGGTTTTGTAAACCTGCAATGTTGTGTATTTACTCTAGTTGTTTGCTTGTCTCTTTTGCTTGTTGTTTTTACTATATATGTCGTTTTGTTGTTGTTGTTGTTGTAGCTTTTGTTTGTTTTGTTTTTCTTCGCTCAAATAAAATTAAAAAAAAAAGAGAGAAGCGAGAAATCCATATTTTTGATATCTGACATACTGAAAGAGTTAAAAATATAGCAGAAGCTTACAATGCAAGATAAATACAAACAATTAGAAACTCTGGGAAAAACGAAGAGCCAAACAAGAAAGTCATAAAATATTTATGACTTAGTATTATAAATAATACTAAGATTATTAGCATTATACAACGAAAGCACTATTTACTAGCATTTGTCCTTTAGAATCTATCAAGAAGTACAGAAGACATAACTACAGCTCTATAAGGGAAAGTAAATTTGATCAACCATAGCCATATAAAAGTCTAGAAGACAGAAGTTAGAAAGCAACGTAAGTGAGAAAAGCTGATAGGAAGAGTAGCTGTGATAATGTTCAGTCCTGCACTGCAGGGAATCAAGGGTTGTTACATACAATGCATAGGAAAAAAGTAAAATGTTTGTTTACTATTTAACATTATAAAGTTACCCAACAAGGATTAGAAAGAGATAATTAATTATTTGGGAAGCAAAAATAGTATGAGAGTTTAAGCTACATCTTTTTCTGTCTGAGTTGGAACACAAATTCTAAAATTTATAAATCAGGAAATAACAACACAAAATCCTCTTAGACAAATGAATGAATAAAGAAAATGTGGTACTTATATACAACAGAGTACTGCTCTCCTATAAAGGAAGATAAACCAGAATCATGGAGGAAAATGGATGCACTTTGAGACCATAATGTTGTAGAAATAAGTCAGACACACAAGCTTAAATATCACATGGTTTCACATACATGAGAAACCCAGAGTAAAAATAAAGAGTAAAATCAAAGGTAAACAGCAGGAGGTGGGGAGATAGAAGTAGAAGAGAATCAAAGGCATAAAGGATGAAAAAAAGGAAGTGGGTTGTGTTATGCACGTGTACTAACTCCACACAAGGAATGGAAACATTATATACTACATACAGGTGGTGATAAACTAAAATAAAATAAAAGAAATTCTGTTAGACAATTGGAGATGATGCTAGAATATTTAAAATCCAAAATTATTAAGCACTGAATAGGATCTTCTTGGAAAAATGAGAGTGAGGTGTGTACAGGTAGAGGCAATTGCTGTTTTGTGTTACTTGAAATTTTTAGCTAACAGTTGCATGTATTAAGAAAAATAAAAAGTTATTTTTAATGACAAAGACATCGTTTTTGTACTGAGGTCTTGCCATCTACTAGAGTAAACTACTTACAAAAATGTGAATGAAGGAGTGAAGGAGAAATAAAAGGAGGGAAAGGAAAGGGAGCAAATGAAACTTTTATTGACTATCAACTTTGTGCTTTGCATTCTTTGGGGTGATTTACATGCTTTATCTCATTCATTCTTTCTACCATTCCAGTCATCTTCCCGTTGTACTTTGAATAATGGAGGCTTGAAAAGGTTAGATAATTTATTCATGATAACTAAGTTCCTAGTTCTAGAGCCAGGAATTCAGTCCAGGCATATCAAAGTCTAAATTCATGCACTTTCTTTCATGAATGACAATCATCCAAATGCTAAAGCTATTTGAATTTGGGTACAGTTTCTCTGGAAGCTGTCTTTTTTTATTATTATTAATTTTATTAATAATAATGACAATGATCAGAGTAAAGCAAAGCAGAGAGAATCGCATTGGGCCTCAAAGACAAGACAGAAGAGAATCCCCCATACTTGCTCCATTGCCTGCTGTCACCTTCCAAAGCGGTGCTCAGGTTGCTGACCAGAGGCCTGCCAAATCTACAAAACACTACTAGCAAACAGTTGGTTGATGTTCCTTGGTTGCTATCAATTTAGCCAGACCTCCGAAACAGCAGGTTGCTGACGGGAGAGGGGGGAGTGTTTGTCCCCGATTCCAAGCCCATGCACCAGTGCCACTAGGGCCCAGGGGGCTAGGCCCCGCAAGGGGCCATTCTCATTCTCCTCCGGGGTCCCAAGAGGTCAGGCCCCCGGAAGGCAGTTCACTTGTGTCCTGGTCGGTGCCTGTGCCGCTCGGGCCCAGTGGGCTGGGCCCTGCAGGGGGCTGTTCTCGTTCTCCTGGAAGCCGCCTTTCTGCTACAAGAAGTCAAAGTGGAGAGTAGCTACCTTTCAAATCTAGCACACAGCAATACACAGCAGCCTCGAGCCCCTTGGTGAGAACTTCTCCAAAGAAGCAAACTGCGGAGGTTCTGTTTTTGATGTCTGTGTCCTGTCTAACACACTCCTAACTCTTCATAGTTGAAAGGATGAATGGTTTACCTGAACCCATCCCAGGAGTCTTGAAATCTTTTCCTTTGTTGTGGTGAGACACGTGATTAACATGGAAGAGAAAGGGGCTTCCGCAATTCCCGTCACCATCCACATCTTCCCGCGCACTTGCCTCTCCTTCACCCACGATATCTGGGGCTGCCTCATTCGTTCCTACTAGTTCTCAGCTGGAACCTCCTGCAGAAACCTTGTTAGACCCTTTAGGTCCCCAATTTATCCCTTTTCTTGGAGTGAGTTTTACAAATTCTAGCCACTCTCTTAAACTTTTTTTTTTTTATTTAAGAGAAAAAAAGACACATATAAGAAAGACAAAAAGCAAAAGAGACAAATGACTAGAGCAAATGCACAACAGTAACATTATAGGTTTACAAAATAGAATGATAGAAACTTGATAATGGTTGCAATATTGCATATCATTACCTTCAAAATGGTTGTTTACATTAACAGATATAGATATGTAAAATTGATCTAATCATATATGTATTAACCGTTCTTTCTCAGTAACTAATACATTCAGCAGTGTGTTCGTTTTAGTTATCTTACATATACATACATACCGATTTATATCTTTTTCCTTTTCCCTTCCCTCTTTCCCCCTTTTCCCTTCCTAATTACTTTTGCTCTTTGAGCAGTTTTTTACCTTTACATAGTATTTATTGTAGATTTTGGATCACATATACTTTTTCAGTTTCTTACACTAGGGAGACAATGTGGTATTTACACATGTGGGTTTGATTTATCTCACTTATGAGTATGGTCTCAAGTCGTGTCCATTTACTTATAAACTCTCAATAAAATCTTTCTTGATAGCTGAGTAGTACTCCATTGTATAAAAACTCTTAATTCCTCTTTTTCTTCCCTCCCTTTCTTTTTGTTTCTTCTTATTATTCCCCTTATTCTTCTTCTCTTTTCCTTTTCCCTTGTGTTCTCCTTCCTCTTCTCTCCTTTCTTCCTCCTTCTCCTTCTTCCTCTCTCTTTCTCTCAGCTGACAGTGGTCCCCATTACTTATGAAAATAGATGCCCTCATTTAATAACTATAATCCCAATCACACTCCATATGCATCCATTCTCTCCCTTCCACATGAGAAGATGAAATCTTCTCTTTAAAAAGCTAACTCTTCTGCTATTTTTTATCCCATTTTCTACTTCTGCCTCTGACATCTGTGTCTTCTTCTGTCATCTCTTCTCTGTCATTCCATCCCTCCCCCTATTCCCTGAGTATCTGCCCCTTCCCCAAGACATAGCTAAGCTATTCCCACCAATAAAAACCATTTCTTTATTTTCAATTCCATGCTTTCTTCCCCAAACATTTCTGGAACTCCCATGGTGTGCTCAGACACTATGCTGGGCAGTTAAGAATACTTTGGGAAATGAAGCAGGCAAGACTCCTGTGCTGGTGCAAATGATAAATAAACATATGTATCTACAAAATTTTGACAAAGAATACACAGTAATGGGGAATAAAAAGAGGTTTGATAAGTTGGGGTAGCCAGGAAAAGGCTTTGAGGATACCGCTACTTCCACATCTGGAGTTCAGGCTTTTAACTTTCATCTGAGTTCTAATGATCTTTTAGCTGAATTCGCCACTCATGAATTCCCCTTTTAGGTACAACTCACATATTGTTACTATAATTCAGTGTCTAATGCGAATCCAATCTTCTCATTTCCCTGCTTAACCTTCAGTGGTTTCTCAATCCATGAAGATCCAGATACTTGAATCCAACATCTCCAAACAGTTAGCTCTAAACAGTTAAAAACCATGGGCTCACTCCATAAACAGAGACCAGAGCTGTGAGGTATGCTTTGTGAGGACTTCATCTCCAGAACTCCCTTTTGGGCTTGGTATTTTTGTTAGCCACTCTCTATTTGTGTTTAAGAAAATAACTCCTTTAGAATAAAGAGCATCTAATGGTAGAGCTACAACCACTACATTCTCTCCTCTATCTACTGTTATAGTCAGCGTTTGCAGAGGAATAGATTTAATACGGGACACATAATTTATAGGATTATTTTATAATAGTCACCCAAAATGTCAAATGCAGAAGAATGCAAGAGATCTCTCCACGCACTAGAGACCCAAAGAATCTAGCTAAGGCCCTGGATCCTGTGTCAATGTCCTCCATGGGTCCAGCCAGAGACCTAGAATCCAAAACGATGTCTTATGCAAGTCTGTACCAAGGATCTGCACTGGCGAGGCCCAAAGGTCAGTGGTAGAAGCTAGAAAGTCTGTGCCTGCAGGATGAAGGACCTGTGCCAGCAGTTGAGGGATCTGCACTGGAGCCAGGAAGTGATGCTCAAGGTTAGAAACAGAGCTCCCCTGAAGAGAACCACAGCCAACCTCAGTAACAGTGAGGACCCGAGCTCCTCTGACAATGAGAACAGCTGAGTTCATATCAGGCAAACCAGCAGGACAAGCTTCTCCAGGAGAATCAGCATACCATCTTCCCCTCCAGTTCTCCTTTCATGCTGTTGGCAACAATCCTCACCCAGCACCGTGTTGATTCAGTTCATCGGGGTGTCATAAGTAGATCATTAGTTAATCTACCACATCACTAAGTACTGAGAGATATAGTGGGCTGCAGAACTAGCAAGGTGGAGAAGCAAGTGACTAAACCTCTGGAAAAAAAAGGGCTATGTGGAGAAAATAATATGGCGTGGCAGACACACAGCAGGAAAAATACATCAACATGTATTTTTCCTAGAATGTTAGCAATTCCCTCTTTCAACCTCTTTCCTGCAGCTACTACAGGAACCCAAATTTAATATTCTTCCTTACAATGCTATTAGGAAAATTAGTCAACTAACACAACATAAAAATAAATGCAGTGGGTTTCTCTTTTGATGAAGTAAGTTTCTGTGAAATGATGGAGTGAATTTGCTTTGAGAGTCTGAGAGATTTTGATATTCTGCCTGTGAGACCTGTTCTCACCACAGGGGAAGTGAGTTATGGGGGGCAAGGTTGACACCGTGGGCAGGGAACCTCTGCCCTCTTCCTCTCTAGTCTCTGGAAGGATATTATGTCATTGGTTGCCTCTACATCAATCTGTGTATAGCAAAGTAGGAGTCCATATCTATCTCTTCCTAGTTGCACCTGAAAAGGAACATGGAACTTAGCTAAACATTTGATTAGGAGCCTACCAAAGACTGTCTTGAAAAAGCAGATGCGGTTAACTGTCAGTGGTGGGCCACAGCTGGTTCATTGACTCAGATACCTGATTATTAAATTGTCAGAAATTTTGTGGGGCTGGGGGTGTAGCTTAGTGGTATAAGATACACTGAGCATGCACAAGGCCCTGGATTTAATGCTTGGCACCAAAACAGAAACAAAGAGGAAGAAAGAAACAAACAAACAAAGAGAGAAACAAAAATTTTGAAGTCAGTTGTTAAGCATAGCAATTATTAAAGCATTAAACTTAAACTCACAATTAAATAAATTCTACTAATAATAATTAAGACAAAAAATACTCAAAATTATCACTCTACAGTGGCAATACATTATTATATATCATGTTACTGTAATTATCTACACTTTTAAGATTTTTTGCATCTTTCAGATCTATAAGGCCCACCCACTTTCACTGTTTTGTATTCGGTGACATCACATTAGTAGCTTGAAATATCAAGGTGGAAATTTTTACAGGTCTGTCGAGACTACGAATTGGGTGTCCTCCAACAAAGTCCAGACTGCTGATCATTTTGCCATTGTCTGTGGCCTACAGAAAGATAGAACTGCCTGGATCAGGGACGGGTAGTCACAGCGTCTCTCCACAGTACTAACAGAGTAGAGCCTATCGGGACCGACAAGAGTGGCACACGAGACATCAGTGTCAGATAACAGCGGAACATCTCGGATTGGTGTGAGTCTCTTTCAGTGCTCACAAGTCCAGGGAGCAGCCCAGATCAGCCGAAGGACACAACAGAGACCAACAATAGCCACATGACACTGCGATGGTTAATTACGAGTACCGACTTCACTGAATTGAAGGACGCCTAGATCAGGTAAGGCATTACTTCCGGGTGTGTCTGGGAAGGTGATTACAGAGAAGATTTAACAAGTGAGTCAACAAACAGAGGGAAAGTTCCCCTAAATATGGGGGCACTGTCTAAATAAGGCCAGAAGCAGATGGAAGAGGACCACGGGAGAAGGTAGGAACATTTCATGGCTCTTCTCACTGCTGTTCCTGCTGCTGCCCTGCACGTGACACACCCAGGCTTCGAGGCCAGGGACTCGCTGACAGCCCCCTCTGCAATCTCTCAGGCCTTTAGCTTCAGACAAAGGCTTGCATCAGCAGCTTCCCTTATTTTGGCTTCTTGAACTGTGCAATTTCCCAGCTTGCAGGCAGCCTTCACGGGACTTTTCAGGCTCTCTAATCTTGTTAGCCAGTCAAATAAATCTCCGCATCCATGTATGCATGGATGTATCCATCTATCTATCTTACTCGACTGCATCTGTTTCTCTGAAGAACCCTGATACAGACATAAAAGAGCCCAATCTTCCTCCACCACCAGGAGATCACTTACGCTTCATATTCAGAAGCCACCTTGGAAAGAAACAAGGAGGGGGCGGATATCCGAAAACCTGAGCACTTTATTCAAAAAGATGAAGAATTTGCATGAAGAAATGGTTCCCATGATAGAATTGAACAAAATCCTTCTGCTGAGACCAAAACTGCACCCATCCCTCAAGCCAAGTCCCATAGGACTAGGGTAGTTGAGTAAGGACCCTCTTTGGTGAGAACGCATTGGACATAGAGGGAAGCAACCATATTTTGTTGTAGTTTTTGCACATTTATGAACAGCTCGCATAAACGTATTCCCCAGCTACTACGGTGATGCTGAACTTCTAATAAGCAGTAAATACTATCAGATCTGCCAGATGCAGGTGAAGAAATTAGGACTCAGAAAGTTTCTGTGACTCCCACATTGCACCAACAGCAAGGGGATGAGGCGAATCTTGAAAGGAAAGTTTGTTTTACTGCCTATAATAAACCCCCCTTGGGTATTGCTTGAACCCCCTGTGTTGGTGCAGCCACAAGACTGGGTCAAAGCAGGAGAGAAAGTCAAGGAACAGAGAACCTGGGAAATAAGTCAGGTCAGAAAGGCTATTACTTTAGAGGCTGACCGTGCATGCTTTAGACCAGGACCAGAAATGAAATGTCACTGAAAAGAAACTTGAGGTCAGATGCTAAGTGCACAGATTCTGAAGGTAAATGAGCAGCAGCGCTTCCAGCTGATGGCGTAGAGAGCTGGGAGCAGTGACTGAGCAGGGAGCCTGGACTGTGAGAAACTCGATCAGGAATCCTGAGCAAGGTTTTTTTTTCTTTTCTTTTCTTTTCTTTTCTTTTCATTTTTTTAAACTTATTTTTTAACAGTGCCCAGCTCCTCTTGTCAGGACAGCAGTACCTCATAAAAAAGCCTAAACAGACACAAAAACAGCCTCTCTCTCCGGTGTGATTATTACTCATGCCTTCCTCCCTGCTGCCCTGTGTGCCCCGAGATAGCTGTCGCCAGCTGACTCTCGGTTGTTTTGAAAAAGTATTTTTATTAGTTGATCAAAGTAAGTCATGGAGAGAATTTTAAAAATTCAAATATTATAGAAAGGTTTGTGGAGGGGTGAAAGAGAGAGAGAGGGGGAGAGAGAGGGAGAGAGAAGTCATCTGTGCTAACCCAGCTGCCTTCCAACTGCAACTTTCCAAACTTCGTATTCATTTTATTAACTTCCCCATGCTTCCGGCCCTCCCACGCGTCTCATAAGACTCTGCATGCCAGGACCTGCTCAGTATTTCTTGCCTGGTTTTGTTAACCCTGAGCCCGTGGAGGAGTCCGGCATAAAGCTCCTGAGATGCAGAGCCTAGGCGGACACGACTACACTGGGAGCACGGCGGGCTCAGCGGGGAGGGCGCGGGTCTGCCCGGGCCGAGCCGCCGATTCCCAGGGGGATGGACGGTTTCACGGTCCCCGTCACAGGGTGCTGTGTACTCTGCCTGCCCGGCGAGTGAGTCAGCGTCCCCTCCTTCCCGTCCACTGATAATGCAGCCGTTGACAACTTTGTTGATTTCCTGTCTTACCAAGAAGGACTTCAAAAGGAACTTAAGTTCAAAGACACGTTTTTCCATCTTGGTAGCAGAGGTTCCTTACCAGGTCGGGAGCTAAAATAAGGGCTTCAGTTTCCCTTTGTCTGTCCTCCTAGAGGTTATCATCTTTGCAATCATTCATTCGTTCATTCAAGAAACATTTGCTCGGCCACGCTCTGAGCCAGGCCAGTGCCCGACACAGCGGACACACGCAGGACACGCGCAGGACACACGGCTGTCCCCGCCGTGGCAGTGGCCCGGGAAGGTCCGTGTGTGACCCCGATGGCGGGAGGCCAGAGCGCCCACCGCAGCAAGGCCGCCCAGAAGCGCAGGAAGGGCCCCGCACCCGACCCAGGGAGAGGGCAGCACTCCAGGGTGGGCCGGGGGCAGATCTGAGGTTCCAGCGTGAGTGAGGGGCCTGGCGAGCATGGAGAGGGCGGAGGACCTCTGCCGCAATCTCCCCTGGCCAGAGCCCCCAGACTGCTGTTGGGTGCTTGTGACACCTGGACAGCACGCCTCAGTTTTCTCGATTAACATCCGAAATCACTCTGGTTAATTTTATTTGTTTAAGAGAATGGCACACGAATCCGATCAGATTGTGGCTGTTAGAAATCAATGTCCCATTTTAAGACCTGTGAACCCAGATCACTACAGGACTAAATAATCAATTCCAGCAGCCCGCTCCTGGCTCCCCGGGTCTGCCGGGACTTCTGGTCCAGCGGGGCTGCTGCCTTCCTCACGTGAGAGTCTGAGCTCTCTAAGGCCCAGAAAGAGAAGTGAAGTGCTTCTCAACGCTTCATTCCCGCTGCTTCAAAAAGTGTATGAAGGAGAGAGGAAGCAGAACTATAGAATGCATGGAACTCTCTGGAAACTCTGCCAAGTTGTGCCCTGAAATGTCACGTTGGCATTTCGACCCTTTATCTGAATGCTTTGCTGATCACTAAGCAGAACCATTCTTAAAAAATAATGGGAGTAAATAAGAAAAAAAACGTTTTATTTTTGTAAAAAAAATCGTAACACTGGAGAATAAAAAGTCGAAACCATTAAGAGAGAAAATGATCTAGGTCTACAGGACTAAGAGACTGAAATTTCACAAGTTTGCCAAGAATTAGGGAAAAAAAAAAGAAGAGGCAGGAAAAGAGTCAGGAGAAAGAGCAACTAATGAAGATAATAATTGAAGGAGCAACCGAGATTAAAAAAAGAAAGAAAGAAAGAAATGCAGAAATCTGGATGAACGGAAAGAGATAAAATGTCCAAACTAGGAATATAAAGGTATACATCAGTGTGTGCAGGAAGTGAGCACGGAAGTAGATGTTAATATGAGACAAAGCCAGCAAAGTATGAGAGATACCTTTTTAGTCCACTGATGGTCATTTTGGTTTTGGCTAATTTTATAAAAACTGTGCAGCCAAAGAATGACCAAATGTGCTATGCCATTGTAACTTCTACACACAAACGCCCCAGCGAATTCACCTCCTTAGCAGGGCGGCTCCAGCAGGGAGCGCATTTGTAACCAGGAGAGGACTCATGTCTGTCTACTCAGGAAAGACTGTCGGGTTCTGCTCCTTTACAAAGCCAAAATTAAATGTCCTCAGCCTGCTCTTGTACATTCCTTCTGAGTTACTCCTCTACCCCTCCTGCGTTGTTTTCTGAGAAGAAATAAGCAAACAATCAAAAGTCCAACTATTTTCTCTGTGTAGGAGAAAGGGACAGCTACAACACTTAGGAGAGAAATCATTTCAGAATTGGTTCACTGCATGCAACGTCTCTCTGTCTGTCTCTCTCTGTTTGTCTCACGGTCTCTGTGTCTGTCTCTCTCACTGCCTCCCTCCGTTTTGAGAACAGTGTTTCACTAATAATCAACTAAAACATTAAAAATCAAGTTTCAACCTATATGGAACCAACCGTCTACCAGGTAGACACATAACTTCTATATGGGTAGTTCAACTCTGTACTGCCCAACGAGAAGTTGTAGCTTAGTATTTTAGCGATTGACCCACTGATGAGAAGATGATCTCTTCAAATTTTTCATCTAGTATTGAAAAATTTATCTTTCTAATGTAAGAAAGAAATGGCAAAGAGGCACTGGGTATGGTGGAACACACCTGTAATCCCAGCACACAAGAGGCTGAAACAGGAGGATCACTGTGAATTCGAGGACAGCCTAAACTACAGAGTAAGAACCCGGTTTAAAAGAGAAGAAGAAGAAAAAGAAGGAGAAGGAGAAGGAGGAGAAGGAGAAGGAGAAGGAGAAGGAGAAGGAGGAGAAGGAGAAGAAGGAGAAGGAGAAGAAGAAGAAGGAAAGAAAGAAAGAAAGAAAGAAGAGGAAGAGGAGGAGGAGGAGGAAGAAGAAGAAGAAGGAGAAGAAGGAGAAGAGGAAGAAGAAGAAGAAGAAGAAGAAGAAGAAGAAGAAGAAGAAGAAGAAGAAGAAGAAGAAGAGGAAGAAGAAGAGGAAATAATGACAAAAAAGTAATTTTTTTATTGACATAAATGTATTTTGTCTCTCCTGACAAAAATAAAGACAATATTACTGTGTCCCAGAAGTTGAGAACAAAGTTGGTGGTGCACTCAGGAGTTTTTTGAGCACCACTGGGGACTACTTACGTTCTTTAATTCTAAGTAGTAAATTTTGAAAATCATGTTACCCTAAAAACATATTTATTTTTCTCTACGAGCTTTGGAAAGTACTAATTTGGAAATATGAATTTATTTTCCCACCGAGTCTTTCGGAAAACATACTCTGCTTCTGCTTATGACCCCAGCCTGTCCTCCTGACTTTGAGTGGACATTAATTCTTTTGGCATCATACTCTCTTCTTCAACTAAAGCAGGCTTAAGATTTGCCCAGGTCTCTCCAGAACTTTGTAGACTACTTTTGAGGCCTTCTGGAACAGGAGAAACTTT
>RJWM01048673.1:0-11388 GCA_004363535.1 Dasyprocta punctata
ATTACTGTTACCAAAAGTATTCAAAATATCAAAAGACAACAATATCACTCATGAATATAAATTTAAAAATCCTTAAAAATATATTAGCAAGCTGAATTCTGCAAAGTATACAAAGACTAATACATTAAAGTCAAGTAAGTTTTATGTCAGGAGTGCAAGGCTAATTTAACCCTTGAAAATCTATAGTATAATTCATCATATTAATTCTGTAGAATAGAAAAATCAATCATCTCGATAGATACAGAAGATTATTTGACAAAAAGTAAACACTATTCATGATTTTAAAATTCAATAAAATTAGAAAAAGAGGGAAAGTTCTTCAATCTGATAAAAGAATTTATGAAATCCTACAGCCTACATCAACCTTAATAGTGTAAGAGAGCATGTTTTCTACTTAAAATCAAGAACTCCTGCTCCTTCTCTGGTTTACCATTTTACTAGAGGTCCTAATCAATGCAACAGGCAAGAAAAGGAGACAAGGAGATGCAATTTTAGAAATAGAAGTTAAACTGTTTATATTCTCAAATCTAATCATGTATCTATAAAATCTGAAGGAATTTACAATAGCTGTAGAACTAATAAGTGAATCTAGTAAGGTCACAGAAATCTAGTTAACATACCAAAAAATGCATTTCTGTGTAGCAGCAACAATTAGAAAATTAAAACAATTTTAATGTTCCATTTATAAGACTGAAAATACTTAGGAATAAATTTGATCAAACCTATGCATTATCTTTATATTAAAAACTATAAATTGCTAAAATACATTAAAGAAAACCAAAATAAGTTAGTAAGTATACAGTATATGTCTTTGGAAGATTCAATTTTAAAATGCCAGTTCTCCTCAAATTAACCTAGAAATTCAATACTGTTTTAGTCAAAATTCCCAAAGACTTTCTTGTAGAAAATCACAAACTGATTCTAGAAATTAATCGATTGTGCAAAACATTTAGAATGACCAAAATATTTCAGAAAATAATCAAGATAAGAAACTCATTAGCTAATATGACACTTACTTTAAATCTACATTATGCAGAATGATGCAATATTGGCATAAATATAAGCATATTGATCAATAGAACAGAATAGAGTCCACTAATAGACCCACACATTTTTGTCCAAAAACACACCAATGTAACTCAATAAAATGTAGTCTTTTTAATACATGGTGCTTGAGGAAGTGGATATTCATATGCTTGTAATGCATTAGCAAAATGATTGTCAATGTTTTTATGCCATGAATCCTTCACCCAATTTACAGCCTTTTGCAGGTCAGGCTTTGCAAAGTTTCCATTAAATCAAGTGCTGAAGACTTACAAGGTGAGAGTGACAACAAAGATGACAGCAGTTAAGAATGATGGTCCACATAAAAGCAACAAAAAACTGCAGGCACCAAAATTCAGAAAATGTTTCTTTATTTCACGGAAGTGCACTAATGGGGCCTTTACAATACATAACGTATTGAATTATGAAGATTTATACTAGACCCAGCCCAGTCCCTTGATTATCAAGCATGCACGCTATTTGTGTGTTGTGTCTGTACTGCAATTGGTCATTCAGCAATAAGTCTCCAGTTAATTTTTTACATAGATGTTTGCCTCTTCTTCAAAGGTACCCACTTGGGTATTTACAAATAATTATAATTTATGTTATCATTTATTTTCAGCATTAATGTCAATAATGTGATTTATTTATATTTTAATATTATTGTTTTATAATTCAATGACTCTGTTGTGTGTTGCAACAGGCTACAAAACGTGTTCATCTGGCTGGCTATTTTAACTGGGATTTATTTTGGGGGTAGAGCTTACATGCACACGAGCTTACTGAAAAATCATGCTACGGCTTAATTTCTTCTTAGGACTTATTTTTGGGGGAATGCTACTAATGGGAGTTTTTTTTTGTTGTTACCTGACATTGGCAAAGGTTACTAAATAGGGCATGCAT
Source organism: Dasyprocta punctata (assembly GCA_004363535.1). NCBI lineage: Eukaryota > Metazoa > Chordata > Mammalia > Rodentia > Dasyproctidae > Dasyprocta > Dasyprocta punctata. The sequence continues at coordinate 1,948 of RJWM01048673.1, forward strand.
GTAAAAACAAAAACCATAAAATAAAAATTTGATACACTGAACATAGCTAAAATTTAAATTTTAGGATTTTAAATAGTGCTGAGGAAAACGGATATTTAATTGAAGAATAAGAAAGTGAAAACACAAGTCATAAAAGAAGGAATTTCTTTAATAAAACATGTATCTGATGAAGGACTAGAATGCAGAATATCTCAAGAACTGCAGAGAATACCAGTAGGTAAACAATTTGATTAAAAAGTGAACACTAAACATAGTCCACAAAAGCAAATATGTTAACAGCCAATGAGTACATGAAAAGAAAGTCAGTATCACTATTCAGAGAAATGAAATGAAAATTAAAGGCATAATATACCTCCATATATAAATTGGATTAGCTAAAATTAAAAGAAATGACAATGCTAAGTAATGTTAGTGTTTAAAGACATAGTAAATTTCTTTCATTGTTGGTGGAAAAGTGAAATAGTACCAGCAATTTTGGAAGAGAGTTGGTAATTTCCTACAATATAAAACATTCCACATGGTCCCGAAATTCCATTTGAGGTATTTATCTAGGAGAAATGAAAGCATGTATGCATATGTTATACTGTTAATTACAGCCCCAAACAGGAAGTGGCTTCCAATCAGTGGATGGAATTCTAGTCAGTGATATAAAGGAACAGGCTCCCAATATACGCACAATACAGATAACAGATTCAGAAATAGTATGGTAAAGGGAAATAAACCAGACAAAAAAAGACTACACATACTATTATATGAGGCATAATCAAAACATATGGCAAAGATTATTTTTTAATTATTACAATAAAAGACACATTGCCATTAGTCCTCCTCAAAATCTTCCCTCTCACTTTCGACACACTCCATTGTTCTTGTCGCTTGCTGAAGCAGTTCAGGAAGTCCTGTTTTGTGAGTATCTTTGATGACAAGATCGGGCTGCTTCCATGTCTAAACTGATTCAGAATGTTTATTTTTCATGATCATTTTGACTTCGGGGAAGAGTCAGAAGTCATAGGATGCCAGATTCAGTAAATAAGGTGGGTGAGAGCACATCATAATTTTTTATGAGCCTGCCTTTCCATTGACTGGCACGTGGGACCAGCATTCACTGTACAGCGCTTTTTTATGGCGCCTATAGAGACACTCATAAAAGACAACTTCCAGAACTGCTTCCAAAAGTAGCAAGGACAATGGGATAAGGGCGTTCAAACCAAAGAGGAATGCTTTGAGGGGAATTAATGTGTCTTTTACTGTAATAAAATTTTAAATTTAAATATTCACTGTATATGTCACTCAGATGACTCTAGTTTTATGTGACTCTAGAAAAGGCAAATCTTATTATTACAGAAGGCAGATCAGTGATTTGCCAAAGATGGAGAGGAAAGTTGGGTTCGACAGAGGCACAAAGTTGTGGGAAGGGTGAGAGAAACATTCTAGACATTGAATGTGGTGGTTACATAGGTAGATATTCACCAAACTTCCTCAAACTGCAAATTTAAAATGAAGAAATTTCATTGTGTATAAGTTTATTGTGTACAAGTTATAGCTCAACAAAACTGTTAAAAGTATAGGCTGGGAGTTTAGCTCAGTAGTAGAGTACTTGCTTAGCGCTTCTCCAGCACCACGTGTATAAATATATGTATACAGAATAGCATGCATATATAGAAAGATGAACCCAGTTTACTAGCAATAGTGGCTATCATTTTTTGAATACTGTGTGCTGTGATAGGTACTTCGCATGCATTATCTGTGACCTTAACTTTATAAGGTAGTTATGAAACCTACTTTCAAGATGGAAAAAAATAATAAAATAAAATATAAACAGTTGAGCTGCAGAGATGGTCAATGATATGCACACAATCACAGAGCTAATACGTGACTGAGCTCACATGCAGGTTGGAATGTTCTACCCTTATGCCCCTGCTTCACCAGCCAGACTGCCATCTGCCCTTGTTTTAGGAAGCCAGAAAGGCAACAGCATAGGCTTTAGGTACCAAGGACCCACCCTGAACGCAGTCAGAACATGAGAGGTATTTGTCTGCCAGACAGTTTGTTGAGATGAGCAACCAAGGTAATTGAGACTCCAGAGAATACTTGTTCTCCTTTGTGCATTCCACAGGGAATGTATGTGCTTAATCCTTCATTAATTTACTGTCCAGATGCTGCAGCCTGTGCACCATTTGTTGCAGAAGCTGACAAGAAGGAATTGTAATGTCAACCTCATGAAATGTCCCAGAATTCTTGCAGGACAAGAGAGACTGCTTTGACATGACAGTGAGGACCAGAGCCTCAGCACTCCATAGAAAGGGCGTCTTGCCTGAGAACCAGGGGCATCATGTCTGTGATCTTTTCCCTCCTGTGATGTTTTTTCTGGGGCAGGAAAGATTCATACTCTAGAACTGAAACTAGGGATTGGAAAATCCTATAATCACAGAAACCACTCTCAGAGTGTTTGCTGCCTGGTTCACACTTCATATTCATTACCTTATTTATCCAACACAACCAACCTGTAAAGGACACACAACAATTAGCTCAGTCTTGCAGATGAACTGGGGCTCAGAAAGATTGACTTCCATCAGGTATCCAGGCTCCTCCACAAAGCAATGCTTTAGGAGAAATATCCCCAGCCCCGGCTCTTAGCAGGACATGGTGATGCTTAAGACAACGCTGCAGCTCCCTTCCCTTTTCCAGTGAGCCATAGTTTGAGTGTCCTCCAACAAAACTCATGTTGGGTATATAATTCCCAAGGTCACAAATTAATAGTATTTGTGTAGTGGACTTTGAAGAGGTGACCGGGTCATGGAAGCTCTGCCCTTCTGAATGGGTTAATCGTGAATTCCTGGATTATCCAGGCAGTGGCTTTATTATAAAAGTGAGTTCTCTCTGGCTAGCTTGCTCTGTCTTGCCACAATGCCCTCTACCATGCCACAACTCAGCAGAAAGAGGATCTGGATATGATGGCACAGCCTTGTAATACCAGCACTCTAGGTAACTGAGGCAAGCAGATTGAAAGTTCCAGTCCCATCTGGGCACCTTAGCAATTTAGGGAGAACTTGTCTCAAAATAAAAAATAAACAAAAAGGCTGGGAGTTGTAGCTCACTGTGAAAGCCAGGGGTTCAATCTCCAGTATGAAACCCCCCCACAAACAAAAAAAAAAGTCTTTTCAGAAATTGTACATGAGGACTACAGCATTCTAGATGACCCTCACTGGTCTCCTCTCCATCTTGCCTGCTGCCAAGGCCTTTTGGTGTGCTTGGCCACTGAGTCACCTCTGTGTGGACTCTGACACAGCCTGATAGTGCCTGGACTCTTGCTCCACCTGCATCTCTTGTCCTGGGGCTTTTCCACTAACCCACAACATCAGGATCCACAGAGCCCTGTGACATGCCTGCATGTGTGATCTGGAAGAACAGGCCAGGAGAGATGACAGTTGTCATCAGGATAGAGAAATTCTGATCTCCTTCTACTCCCATCCCAGAATGAAGGACCTGGGATGCAGTAATTCATTTGTCCTTTGCCATAAAGTTTTGTGCAATTGAAGCCCAGATCCTCTTCTTCCTGCTTCCTTCTTGAAATGGAGATGTGATGGCTGCTAAAGCTCCTTTCATCTTACGCCATGAGGTTTGAGGATGAAAGCCATTTAGCCAAGATGGGAGAGCAGGAAGTCACAAACAGACTGGGTTCTTGGCACTACATGAAGCCCTTGGCTCATACAAACACCCACCCTTCTAATTTGCCTAAGCCACTATGTTCAGGCCACTATGATTGGCAGCTAAATGCAACATCCAAAACATGCACTCACTCTATGAAAATATCTAATTTCTTTACTTATGGGCAAATGAATAATAGAAGCCCTTCTTTAAGAGCAGAAAGTATGAAATGAGAAACATGAGCTTCTACTTGAGAGTCTGTTTTAATGAAAGGGAAGCTATGAAGTGAATCACTTGAACACACAGTGCTTTTGTTTACTCCAATGCTCTGCTATAAATTCCTTGCTCTGTGCTGATAAGGAAGCTGAATTTATGGTGTAGTGAACTAAACATTTTTTAAAAACTTTGCTGGCCAATTGGACTGAAGTGACGGACCCAAGTAACATAAGTTTGACTCTTCTTTTCTCCTTTACAAGTCACAGATTTCTTCCTGTAATTCAGTGCAAAGGTAAGAGCTCTCTTGTAAAATTATTTGACTATAAAAGTGTATTTTTACCCAATTTAAGCATATACTTTCTTTGTTTATGAAGGCTAAGGTTTATGAAGCAATGTTTAGATTAATAGTAAGAAATTATGAACCATGGCTGATGACAGCTTAGGGATAACATAGTAACTTACTTTAATGTTAATTATTCCACATATAATTAACTTTTTAAAAAATGAAACTACCAGTTTTTCTTTCTCATTTCCTCCATTAAATCGAGTCACTTATTTTATACTCACTATATGCGTTCTAGTTTTGAGGAGGCTACAAACTGAATGCCTGCTACAATTATTTTAACCAGCTCAAATCAAATAAAAATGCACCAAACAGACTCAAAACCTAAGTCACTATGATATTTAATCCTTCCACACTACTTTAGACACAAAAAGAACAACTCTTCCTCACCTGGACCAATCCCCATGTATTTAATGGGTGGTTCTAATCAACTATTACACTTCTTCTCCCCAGTTGAGCCCTGGCCATATGAATTCACAATTCTCAATACAATGTAGACAGTGTTCTCCACCAAACAATTGACTCTTCCACAAAAGGTAGCACCTGTTTACCAGCCCTTATGCATATACGTATTCAAGCAATTCAACTATAAATGTTAGTGGGGAGGGTTGAAAATACATCCTTGCCTTGCCTCACCAAAAACTGTTACTTAATCATCAAAAGAAAACTCAGCTAACCCACCAATACTTAGGAACACATTTTGTGTAAATAGCAACTGCTAGAGGCTTCTGCTAACTCTGCACCCCCGCTTAGACCTGTTCCTTGTTTATACAGTCTAAAAATCAAAAAAGACCACAATTCTCTCCCATTCCTAACATATTTGTACAATTTGATATTTGTTCACAAGTTACTCAAAGTATATTAGGCTTATACATGTAATAATAACCATATCCAAACATGACAGTCAACTTTTAAAATACTAACCCAAAAAACTCAGGCTTGAAGTTTATCAATAAGGAAACCATTGTCATTTTGGATGGACTGTCCAACAAACTAACAGGCCCACAATTTTGTCAGAGCAAAGAGCTACCCTTTAAAATAGGAAAACAGATTACATTTTGGGACCAACCTTCTGGGATAATGCCCATGAAGTGCAAAAGATAAATCGGTGATGTTTCAAAGTCACCAACCATAGAAGTTCCAAAACAGTCTGAAGCTATCCCATCTTCCTGCAGTGCTTCATCAAGCCTAGTTTATTGTTCTTTTTGTTTCTTTAATTGTGTAATACTTGTCGGGGCTGGGGCAGTTCGGTTCAACAGTATGCTCTGAGCTCTAGTGACACAGATGAAATCTACAAATGTGTAGGCATTTAGCCCTGAATAGAATAAAAAGGGTGAGGATCCTGGTCCTAACCTGAAACCTCTTCAATATGTCAATAGACACATCCCAAACACAAGTTAAGACCCACAGGACCTTATCTGGGGACCAAACACAGGCTCTCCCAATTCCTTATGTTTTAAGCGTTCCCCAAAAGTACTTTCCACATTTTTAAAATCAAATATGAATTGAATAAAACACTCAGGTGTCCTTTTCCAATTTTAATTTCATGCCTGCAGGTGTGATTTAGAAATAACTTTTCTACTATTTGATGGCCATTGAAATCATGTATTGAAGAGCCATTTCAAAGTTTTCCAGGAAAGCTATGGTTACAGAAAGGATTTCACAAGATACATTCAGTTACATACCACATAACCAGTTTCAATGAGTGATATATCACACAGACAGTGGTATCCCATACATTACAGTGGAGCTAAAAAATAACTGCTACCTGATACTATCACCATACCTTCTCAGATACACAAATGCCATTGTGCTATAATCACCTACAGTATTCAGTGTAGCAACATACTGTGTAGGTTAATACAGTAAGAACAATAGGCTACACCCCACAGCTTAGGTGTACAGGCGTGTACAGCGTATAGGTTGGTGTAAGTATGTTTTACGATGTTCACACAAGGATGAAATCACCTAACGTTTCTCGTGATATAACGCAATGTTAAAGTGATGCATCATAACTGCATACAACCTTGAGAATACGACAATGTACATCCACGCACATTACAAATATGGATATGTGATGTGCTCAAACACACATAAAGACGTTGCAAATAATTAAACACGATGTTTGCATGTATTATAAATGCATGTGGCTTCATACAAATATTTGAACTTTTTTGAAAATGTCATAAAAGAGCTTATTGTTCTTCTTTTTCACACTTGAAGGAGGCCCACCCAGGATAAAATTCTGAACCCTCCTCAGGACAGAATGAAAACTTCTCCCCTGAATAAGAACCTTATGCAACTGGGCCCGAACCTGCATCTGTTGACCACTCAGCCTTCATGCAAGTAGGATGTCCCTCCCCCTCTCACATCTGACTTGCTGTGATCCCACTCTGAAGCCACTCCCACACCACCACCTCACAGAGCACTCAGGACTCTCCTAAATCCAAAGGGGACCTGAACACCCAGCAGGATGATGAGGAGGGGCCCTCATCCCTGTCACCCAAGGTTGATAGGGACAAGGGGCCCCACCCTACCTCCCCTCTGCCATTGTCTTTCCCTCCCTGGAGAGATAAAAGTCCAAAAACAGCCCATATTATTAGCCGACATGTAGGGCATGACCATGACACTCATGAGGAACGCTCATGGCAAGGTCCACACATTTAGGCTGAAGCGAATCGAGTCCTACAAAATGAAATTTGCTCTCTTCCAGACAGCTTGTCAGATTTTAGTCTTTGCATTAACATTAGTCCCAACTGCTGGGAAGTGACACCTTTATATGCCAAACTAATTGGCTTCTGGCACTGACTCATGCTCCAGCCACGGAATGAGTCAGCTAATTATTTCTGGTCCACTCGGTGCCCGTTGCAGGGGAGGTCGGAGGTCCAAGATGATCTGATGTCCACCCTGCAGAAAATGACACCCCCCTGCCAACCATCAGGTCATTGCTCAGAAACTCCTCACAGCAGATGTGAAGCATGGGAGCAAATAACCACAAGACTTTTTGACTTACTCAGCTCTCCAAAGGAAAGGTTGCTGCAACACTTTTAAAATTTTCACCTTTGCAGGAACTGTCTTCAGATGCTAATACTTCATGCTCATTGCTTTTACGGACACATACTTAAATATACTGGAAGTGAGAATTAAGACAAAAGGGGCAGCCCCCACCCCACCCCGTCATCTGGAATGCTAGCTTCTTGTCTTGTTTGTTATTCTTAATATGAAATTAGTCATGAGGAAGAGTGAATATCAAGACACTTCCCTTGGGTTGGTTTTAGTTCTTTTTTAATTTGACAAATAAAGTAGTTAGCAATCCAGGCAGGTTTAACAGTTTCACATCACTCCCCCACTTTACTGATTCATAACAGTATTTAGCATTTACACAGTTCACAGCATTTTGAAATCATTTATAAGTCATTTATAAAGGTAACAGGGGTTATTCACTTTATAAACTGACGAACACCATTAGAGACAGGAAGTGAATAATGGAAAAGGCTACAGTGAGTAAGAAACAAAACTGAGTATAGGATTTAAAGCTCTTGAGCCTCCACTGCGTAGACTGGGAAGCAGACTCAGGCTGGTAAGTGGGTGGGAAAGTGGCATGTACATGGCTCTTCTGTACTCCTGTCATCAAGGTGATGCGTCCTCAGGGACACTGTGAGCTTTGCCTTCTTATTGCCGCTTCAATCTTCACTCATTTATTCAGCAGACATGTACTGGGCGCCCACTCTGTATCAATGCTCGTACTTGACATACCCCAGAGACTGCCAGTTTGGGTGCAGAACATGGCAATAAGGCGATTCACACAAATATTGCAATGAAGTGATTCATGCAAATTTTTTTGGCTTCCCAAACATAACATATAAAAGTTATGTTTACACTCTACTGTGGTCTATTAAGCATGCAATAGAATTATGTCTAAAAGATGTAAATGCCTTAATTTTAAAATACCTCGTTAAAAAAATCTTAATGGTCATCAGAGCCATTGGATAAATGGCACCTATAGACTAGATCAATACAAGGTTGTCTAAAATCTTCAATCTGTAAAAAACAATATCCAGTGAGCTTAACAAAGTGAAACACAATCACATGAGGTAGTCCTATACTGTGTTGTTACTGAGAATGTAAAAGTGTGTAATGGAGATAGTCACAGAGAAGAGTGAGGACAAAGTCACAATTGCACATGCCATGAAAGAGAGAGAAAACTATGAACTCACCTTTCTAGATTCTGTGACTGGGATGCAAGAATTAAACTGATGAAAGGTTAATAGGAAGAAAACATTATTTATGCATGTAACACATGTACACATGGGAGAACTTAGTGATAAGTAACTTAGTAAGGTATTAGAATTTGGAGATTGTATACCATCTTAACAAAGGTTGATAGATTTGTGAACAAGTAACAAAACAAAGAGAACTGAGGATTCAGGGTGTAAAAAAATTGTAGGAAGGTAAATATATGAAGAAAAGTAAGGGGCAAAGGAGATATTTCAGTAAGTTTATGCAGACCCAACTGCGTGCCAATTTTCTATCTCTGGTGGTAATAATACAAGATAGGAAAGGGGAAACATTTATGCAAAGGAAAATCATAATCTGCTTTTAAGCATAAAAAAGAGAGCAGAGAGCTTTTCCAGCATGTACTGTTCCTCAATCACTTTCAGCTCAAAATAGTCCTTATGCCAAAGTGGCATCTTTTTATTGGCATAGTCTCATCATTTTTGCTTCATGCTTACAGTGTTATGGAAACACAGACTTGGAAATACTCAGTCTCTCTTGTTAATAACAGGGAATAGCCACTGTATATTCTCCAATGAAGGAATAACTGGGCCAGTCATTGTTAAATTCATTAGGTAGAATAATGAAGTAAAGGCACTCAGGCAAAGGGAACAGCCAGAGCAAAGGCAGAATGTGCTGTGAAAACTTGGGGCACTGAGTGTGTTGTCCATGATGGGTTACTTCACATCAAGAGCCAGGCTATCTCTGGAAACATAAGACAGTCTCTTGGAATGTGGGCAGCAGACAGAGGAGTCAGAGCGTACAGAGATGGGCAATGAGAAGTGAGGAGGAAATAGTCATATTTATAGAGGATTGGGAAAGAGCAAGAAGTAAGAAAGGGATGCAAATAAGAACTATTCTCTCTCTAAAAATTTTGACTAAGGAAGGGATAGAGACTCTGCTGACTCTCCTGCACACTCAGTAGACCTTAATCATCATTCCCCAACAAAATAAAAAGG
>RJWM01048674.1:0-11395 GCA_004363535.1 Dasyprocta punctata
TTGCTTTATGTGTTTATGTTTATAACTCACATTTCTTCTTGCTGACTTGATTGTTACTGTACAATTACCTTGGTTCCTTATCTCTTTTTACTGTTTTTGATTAAAGTCTATTTTATCTGATACAAATGTGACTACTCCTACTTTCTTTTGGGTTCCAGTTACATGGAATATCTTTTTCTATCACTTTATTCTCATTTTATGTGACTCTTAGCGATGAAATGAGTTTTCTTTGCCTTTTTTTTTTTTAAACCGGGGATTGAACTCATGACCTTGTGCTTTTCAGGCAAGTGCTTATGCCACTGAGCTAAATCCCTGGCCCTGAAGTGAATTTCTTATAAGTACTGTATGGTTAAGTTATGGGGCAGGGTGTTTACTGGGGATTGAACCCAGGCCCTTTGTACTAAGTTACATCCCCATCCCTTTTTAAATTTTTTTTGAGACAAGTTCTCTCTGAATTTATAAGTGTCCTGGCCTAAGTTTAAACTCATGATTCCCCTGCCTCAGTCTCCCAGAGTGCTGGGATTACAAGTGTGCACCATCAACCCTGGCTACTATAGGTCTTTTAGTTGAAAATTTTAAGCCACTTGCATTTAAGGTGATTTATAGATAAGTATTACTATTACCATTTTGTTATTTTTTCACCTAGTTTTGTTGTACTTCTTCTTCTCTTACAGTATTTCTTTGTATGTGATTTGATTCTTTGACTATTATTTTTAGAGCCTATCATAGGCTTTTGATTTATGGTTACCGTAAGGATTTTTTAAAAAAATCTTTTGATAACAAGCTATTTAAAAATAATATCAATTTAACTTTGATCACTAAGGTTAGGAAAATAATGCCAGGTGCAGTTATGCATGTCTGTAAGCCCAGCACTTTGGGAGGCTGAGGCAGGAAAATAGCAAGTTCAAGTACAACTTGGGCAGCTTACGGACTAGTGAGACCTTGCCTCAAATTTTTTTAAAAAAGAAGGAAGAGACTGGTGCTGTAGCTCAGCGTGAAAGTCCTGGGTTCAATTCCCAGTCACACCCCAACCCCAAGGAAAAAAGCTAGGGGAAAAAATGGCAAAAAGAATGAAAGAAAAATACAAAAACTCCACCCTTCTTCCTTTGCACTCCATTATTCTTCATATTTTAAATTCTCTATGTCGCATTTTTCATCTTTTCACATTTACTGTCTCTTAGTATATTAATGTAGCTATTATGTGTTAGGTTTAGATACAAAGTGGCCCCAAAGCCTCACGTGTTCAGAAGCTGATCGGACAGGAGCACCTTAGCTGACTTGCGGTAAGGTTGTGGGGTCTGGATCAGAGGGCGGGTCGGTGAGGGCATGACCCGGAAGGGCTTACCTGCTTTCTGGCTCCTCCCTCTGCTCTCCACTTCCTGGTCGCCATGACGTGAGCAGCGAGGCCCTTCCACCAACCATGCAAAGACTGAAACTTTTAAAATGTGAGCCAAATAAACTTTTTAAATGTTGGGTATTTTGTCCCAGTGATGAAAGTAAGTAACACATTATTTTTAATTGTTTTTCTTTTAGTGTTCATACTAAAGATACGTGTTTCACCTACCATGTTTATAATATTAAAGAATTGCCAGTGTGTCCATGTAGTTACACTTTCCAGCAAGCTTTGTGCTTTATGATGATTCCTTGTTAGTTTTTGTATTAGTCTGCCTTTCTGTCCCTGGGGCAGAAATATCCGACACCCACAATTTAAAGGAGAGATTTATTTTGGCTTCCAGTTTCAGAGGGTTTTGTTGGCTGGGTCTGAAGCATACATGGCACGGTAGAAGGGCCTTGTGGAGGAAAGTGGTAACACCATGGTGGCTAGGAAGTAGAGAAGAAGACGGAAAAGAGCCAGACCAAAAGATACACCCTCCAAGACGTACTCACAGTGACCCACCTCCTACAGCCAGGCCCACATCCTCACAGCACAGTCTTCTGTGGGCCCGTCAGTGGGTGACCAGAACTCCCATCATCCATCCCGTCACCTCGCATTCTGTCATCTTCTAAAAGCTCCACCTCTGAACACATGGGACTGTCTAGATCTGAACCATAATGTTGCATTTCTTTTAATCAGAATTTGCTTTAGCATTTCTTACATGACAAGTCTGGTTGGGATAAATTCTCTGATCTTTGTTCGCCTGGCAATGTCTAATCTCTCTTTCATATCTTCACAATAGTTTTGTTGGAAGCAGTGTTCTTGGTTGGCAAATTTTTTCTTTCAGCACTGTAAATACCTCATCCCACTCCCTTCTGGCCTGTCAGGCTTCTGCTGTCAGACACTGCAACATCTTTTTCTGCTCTTTTTCTTTTCTCCTGCTGATTTGAGTCTCCCCTTATAATGGTTGATGCACTGTGCCAACTTGAGAAGTTTAGAATTTTACTCTAGGACTCAGCTGGGAGCCGGGGCCCTTACTTTGTAAACATCCTCACCCTGTGCAAAAGGAGGTCAGGGAGATGGTGTGAGTGCCACCCCCACCCTGGGCGGGTATCCTGCTCAAAATATAAGGGAGGAAAAGAGGCTTGTTCTCCCCTTTTTGCTCTTGCTGTTTTGCTATCTTCTGCCTCCTTGAAGTGTTACCCCTGTACCATGCCACCTTGCGTTGGAGCCAACTGATTTTGGACTGAAACCTCCACAAATTGTGGGCTAAGTAAGCCTTTCCTTCCTTCATTTTGGGCATCGGTATTTTGTCTTAGCAACAGTAAAAAAGAAACCAAGACACCCCTCTTTGTCTTTAACCTTTGAGAGTTTGATTATAAATTTGGTAGAGCTGAATCTGACTGGTGACCCTCTGAAACTCCTATAACTGAGTATTTGTCATTTTCTTTAGGTTTGGGAAATTTTCTGTTATTTTCTCTTGGAATAATCTTTATATTTCAGAGGGAGGAGCATGTTCAAGCCCCTTTTGAATCTCAATATCTTGAGTATTTGCTCTTTTAATACTGTCCCAAAATTCCCACAAGTGCACTTCATTCCTTTTTTCTTTCGTGTATTTTGAAACAACCTACTAGATGATTTATTCTGCTTCTGATATTTTCTTTCACAGCTTTTCATTTTGTTAGTGTAATTTTTATCTTTATGATTTGTGTTTCTCAATGATTATTATTTAAATCTCCCTGGTAAGTTTCTCTGATAAAGTACTGAATTATTTCTCTGTTCTCTGAGTTTTCTTAAGACATCTCGTTTATTATTTCATTGGCATCTGCAGTAGATAATGATTACTTTCCTTATGGGGAGTTGGTACGTGTACATGACACATCTTATTTCTTGTTTTATCCCTTTCCTCATCCCTCAATCCATCACTTGGTTTCTTTCCTTTTGCAAAGGATCTATTTCTCTATTTCCTATTATCAACCTTTCACTTTGTTCTTTATTTATATTTTGAGTTTCTCTTATAACAGAAGCTATGTTATATTTAAGCTCGTATGTCTGATTTATTTCACTTAACATTAGGGTCTCGCAATGCATCCATTTTCCCACAAATGACTTAAATTTTCTCAGGATCTGTACATATTGCTTGTCTGATGGTTATTTTCTCATGCCTTATTTATCTGTAGGTGATGTCATAATTCCCTGAGAGCTCTTGATACTTGTTGGTGAACAAGGATGTCTATGCATTGAAAAATTGGGTATTTCTTCCGGTCTTCCTGATCTGACTGTGTTTGTGCCTGTCTTTCCAGAACTGCTGAGCTACCTGATTACGTTCAGTCTGTGATCACTGCCACTATTTCAGCACTAGATGGTGCCCTAAATCCAGGTTTGCTGCGAATCTACAGTTGGCATATTGTCACTGCTTCAGCACTAAAAGGCACCCCAGACTAATTTTTCACAAATTCCCATGTGTCCATTTATTGAGGATGGACTGAGGGACTGCAAATACAGGATAGTCCGTCCCAGTAAGCCCTCCCCTGGCATTTGGGTGGACTCCGAGGTCTCATCCACAGTCATCAGTCTGGTCTGGTTCCAGAGGATTCTGCCCACACTGGGCCTCACTGTGGAGTCCAGCCCTGAGTACAAATCAATGATTTGTTCCCACCTCTACTTTCTTGCCTGAGCAATAACTCTCTCCAGGTTGTGCTGCCCTGTCTTGGAGGAGGGATGGGACAGGCGGTGCTGTAACCACCAGTGCCACACTTCTGGCTTGCACTGAAAGCCCACAGAGACCAGTGCAGTTCAGGGGCAGGACCAAGGCCTAGTGCTGCTGCAGCCAGCCTGCTGCTGTGGGGCTCTCGTGGACTGAGAAAACTGCACCCCGCCAGAGTGCTGTTTGTGGAATATGCATTCACCCCAGCCAGGACCACGGCTTCCTGTCTGGTGCCAGGTCATGCCCACAGTCCCCATCTCTGTCACTGGCCTGAGGACAGAGGCCACTGGATACGCTTGGTGTCGGGGTTCATAGACCAGCACTGATCTCAAAAGCGAAGTCTGGCGCCTGCGTCCCTGTCCTCTTCCCTGGGAGCTGGAATCCTTCTCCACGCTGTGCTGCTGAGGCTGGGGTTGGGGTGTGGAAGCAGATCTTTGACCCCCTGGCCGGCACAGTCCCACTGGCTCAGTCCTAGGGTCCTGTGCTGGGGAAGGGAACGTGGGCCTGATGCCGGTTTCCAGGTCTCAGGCCTGCACTCACGAGAGGCCTCTCCACGCTGCGCTGCTCAGAGCTGGGGAAAAGTGACATGGCCATGGCGTCTCTGCCCCTCCTGCCTTCTTCAGTGAAATGTTCTTGTTACTACGCTAAAGCCAGGTGCTGTGATCTCTCATCTGGGTTCCTTAGCTCTTGGGAATGTAATTTCATGCACGAATTGCTGTTCAAATTAATGTTTTCTTGGGGGAAATCACTGGACATTCCTGCTGTACCACCATCTTGGCCCCCCTGCTTATTCTAGGTTTTATTCTTCAAATCTGCAATCTTTTTGTGAATAGTCTGATTATCTGATTGTATTCATATTCACATGGTACAAATGACTTCTAATTTGTATTTACAGTTCTGACTTCTCTGAGTTTTAGACTTATAATTCTAACCTCTAGTTGGATGTTTCTACTCAAATATACAATACATGAAATTTAACAAATCCAAAACTGAATGCACCATCTCTCATCCACTCCTCCCACCGCCCTCCTGTGTCCTCACCCTGGGGAACACGAGCCGTCCTTCCTGCCTTATCTCAGTAAATGACAACTTCATCTACCGGAAAGGGGGACTCACTCTCAACAATTCTTTATAAATTACTGTTACAATCATCTATAATTAACTATATGAATAAAATTAAAGTAATTACAGTATAACAGTCTGCAGTTTTACATTCTACTGATTTCTCCTGCTTTTCCCCACTCTTTTCTGACCCTAACACCCTACCCCAACCCAGGACCTGTCTTCTCATCTGACCCATTGCATTGGCCATCAGCTTCCAGGCCATTTGCTCACGTTTCACTGACTGAACATCTGACCTCCAAAGTCTGACCTGGCCGCTCCTCTCCTCTCTTTAAACCTTCAAGTATTTTGCTATTTTGTGTGGAAGACAGTCTGGCCTCCACAGTATAGCACATGACATTTCATATGAACAGGCCTCTGCTCACCTCCTTACTCTCTCTCCTTTACGTATTTTTGCTCAATCTTAAGTACCTTCTCTTAGATTCAACTGAAACAATTAATGTTTGTATTCACCAGAATATTTTGTTTCATGAAGTTGAAAAATAAAATCATGAACAAAAGGAGAAAATTAAGAAGGTACATACTGGAAAGAAGAAGAAATCTTATAATGAATGTTTATGAGGAGATTCCAAATGAAAGAAATCTGAAATTGTTTGTTTGTTTGTCCTGTCCATATATAGATAAGCAGAATGTGACAGACTGCAGATTTTAAAAGAATCAATTACTTAGCTGGAAACCAGCTAAGTAATTTTACTCTGAATTTTAAATTTCCTCAAGTGCAGCCCAGAGGCTGTGGAGGAGGTGATTCTCTGCCTAATGCTTCCTTTTGGGAGGACGGGTTCTCATCTATTTTTATTTTAACTTTTCTCTTTTTTTTCCTGGTTTTTAAAATATATTTTTAAACTTAACTAACTACACAAATTAACTCTTAGCTCAGTACATGTACTAGTGTGTTTTATCTAGCCAACACTATCTGTGGCTCATCTCGATACCTCGTATCGCATCGTGTCGTATCGTATTATATTGTATCATATTGGGAGCATACATCCATTACCTCTGAATATTTTGTAAGGAATAAATGGCAAAATCCACTAGTAGGAGCAGTCTTACTATCAGTCCATGACCTTGGATTTAAATCTTCTTCACTGGAAAATATCGTGGAAGAGTCCGGGCTTCCATGATGGCTGTTATGCACCCTGCTTGGATTCAGGTTCATGGAAATGGTCATCCTCTGGGATTGGGGAAAAGACTCTCTTATTCCCCTCTGGGGGGAAGCAGTGCTTATTTCCAGCAGAGCTATGATGCTAGGGTTAGACTGTAACGTAAAATATTCTCTGAGCTGGCAGAGACCTAGGTAAGAAATGTGTAAGAGAAGAAGCTATTTCATTTGGTAAAGTTAATAATGAAAAAGAACCCATTAATCAGCTTCAGTTATGCATCTCATTTATATAAAGTTAGTGATGTATTCGGTATAGTTTTCAAAAAGACATCAATCATACTGTGCATTTTTCACATTTGATGGCTGGGATGAATTTTTCAATTTGTAGGGGAAAAAAGGGTAGGCAAACACAAGGAGAAAAGCTGTGACTAAAATGTCTATCATCTGGTGCAAATCTTGTGTTAAGTATGCATTTCCTAAATTATACCCATACTTACACCCGAAAAGTATTTGAGGCAACTGATAACAAATGACTAAATGGGATAAGGTAAATTAAAGCATAAAAGTGAAAAGAAATTTAGGAAGAAAAGTAAAATAAAGTCATGGCGATGTTAGTATTCAGAAATGTTTACAGGATGATCCTATACACCTGCCAAAGGCAAGGAGTACAATTGGCTGAGTTACTAGCAGCCAAGGTGAAGGAGGAAACTAATATGATGAGTGAATGGAGTATTCGTGGGAGAGTAGTTTCTCCTGGTGTGGTAGTTTCTTCCACCTTCTTTATGAAAGGCTGATGCGTGAGTATGTGGGGGGAGGTGTCTTCACCATTATCCCTAAAGTGACTACAACAGCAAGTTTTCACTGTGGTGCTGTTATCAAGTCCCACTGTGTGAAAGTGAAGGAGGTACAAATAGCCTGGAATGAGGGGCGTATTCTAAGCATAAAACTTTATCATGAGCCGACTGCATTCAGAAGTAGAGTAATAACTTATAGAAGGGCAAAGAAGCACCTTATCCTTTTGATGTGGATATTACTTATCATAAGATCAATCTCACTGAAAGTTAGCAACTTTTCTGGAGTCAGGGGAACACCAGGAATGTGAGCAGTCACCTGATCCAACGGTTTAGTAAATGCTGTCTTATTTAAAACTATTTGACTAGTCGTAGACCAGCCTGAAACAGTGTGGAGACAGGCTGAGGAAGGGTTTGTGGATGGGGCCAGTAGTCCCCAAAGGGAAAGCTGCAATCTAACGCAACCAGGCACAGCGGGCTAAGGAGAGACCCAAATACTATGTGATCACTTCTGAGCGGGTCTTTTCGCCAGCCTACTGTGTCACAAAAATTACGATGAAAGAGCTCAACATGGTACCCACAGTGGCTTTCAGTCTTTAATGGAAGAAAATATTTGTGGGATGTAAAGCAATGAAATGTTTGATGGTATTTGCCTAAAATGCTAATTTTGTATTTAAATTGCTCATGTTAACAGTAACTAGGTAATAGTTACTCATTAAACAATAATGATTGGTAATCTAGGTACCAGCAATGGTTCTAGGCTTTGAGACCAAAATGCCTCTGCTGTTATGGGACTTGAATTATTACAGTGGAGTTGTACAATAACCACATAAATAAGTGAAATAGAAGTGCTACGAAGAGTATTGAATATGCCGGGCACAGGGGCACATGGCTGTAACCCCAGCACTCAGGAGGCGGAGGCAGAGGATTGCTCTGAATCCAAGGCCCGCCTGGCTTACAGAGTAGTTTACAGCCAGCCTGAACTACATAGCAAGACCCTATCTCAAAAACCAAAAATAAGTATATAAACACGTCCAGGGCACATTCCTGACCCCGAACGCTGGCTCCCAGCGCCTCACCTACTGTGGATGAGCGAGGCCGACCCTGTGCTGACCCTGGCAAGGCTGCCCTGTGCCCTGGCCTTAGCTGCGTGCCAGAAACACAGGATAAAGGCAGGACGCTTATGGGGCGCTCAGTCGGTACAAAGCATGGCTGAAACATATGGGGCGTGTTTAAATTTTAAAAATCTATTGCAATAAAAGACATATTACCATTCATCCTTCTCAAAACAGTCCCCCCCATGGGAGCATACTTAGCCCACCATTCTTGCCACTTTCTAAAACACACGTTACAGTGTCCTGGCTGTCGTGGTGTCCTGCTTCAGTTCAAAACGTTGACCTTTCACAGTCATTTTGACTGGGTAGAACCGGAAGTGGGACAGTAGCAGGTCTGGTGGCCGCGGTGGCTGAGGACACTGTCATGTTCTCACGAGCCCGCCTTGCTGGTGCCTGGCACCGTTATCTGTGGTCACACGTTGTAAAGACACAGAAGAAGACAGCCGGGGCGCTTCAGACGGCGGCCGGAAGGAAGGGATGAGAGCGCTGGGAGAGCCGGGCAGGAACGGATGCAGGGCAGCTTTTACCACCATAAACTGTTTTACGTAAACGCACACCGTGTGACTCGATCGCACCTCACGTGAGGCAGGTCCTGTGCGGTGCCAGCGCCTGGCTGGGCCTGAGGAAGTCCCACGATTTCACAGCTGAGGATCTGCGACCCCCCCAAAGTGGAGCCTGAAGGCGAGCTTTCCAAAGGGGCTCTGAGGCTCGAGCAGTCTTGGGGCCTCCACCGCTGTGTGGTGCCTTCCGGGAAAGCTGCTGGCCTCTCGCGAAGCTCTGGAGTGAACAGTAATGTTATTCACAGCTCTTACCTTCCTGGGCAAGCGTGGCTCAGAGCAGTGAGCTGTGCTGGTGAAACCTGAGGATACTGAAGGCCTTTGTAACAGCCACGGTGATGGTGTGGGTGTGGAGTTTCGGTGCTCGCTGTGAAAGGGAAACTTGAGACCATGGCCACGGGGATCAAGGAGGTTCCACAACGGAAACTCCCAAACGAGGCCGGCACCGACACATGCAGGCCCTGGGGTGAGCGCGCCAGGGGAGCCCCATGGATCCTGTCTAAATAGTTGTATGTTATAAATCAAGTTAGCAAACTCCTAAATAGAATATTGTTGTTCCTACCTTAATAAATACAACTTTGGAAGGACAAAGGTGAGAAGTACGTGGGAAGCCCTGGTTGTCAGATGGAGCCTAGAGAACGTCGGAGATAACGGATACGTTCCTAGCTGCGCGGGTCGGATGCTGAGCTGGTATCTGTGCTCGGCGGGGGGTAGAGATCAGCGGGTCAGCCTCACGAAGGCGGGAGAGGCTCTGGGTTGGTGTGCCTTGGCAGTTATGGTTGGGTAAGGAAAGACTTCAATGTGTGATTCATTTATAATAATCTGCCCCCACGGAACAGTGGCTTTGTAAGGTCAGACAATGTGTGCATGCCTTCCGATGCCGGCCACCTGGCTATTTCCAAAACAAGGCACCCAGCACTCCTGGGCGCCGTGGTCTCTGCCCACTGATACCGGAAGGGGGAGCATTCTTTAAAGACCTCCCTCCCTGAACTGAGACCCGATATAGATTCTTATATGACTAAGCCCTGAGGGACCACTGACCTCCTGAAATGAAGAAGGAAAGTATTTGTGAAATGTCCACATTCCAAAGTAACTCTTAAGAGAGCTGGCGATTAACTCATACATTGTGCAAATAAACAGTGATTGTCATCCCGGCCTCTGAGCCAGGAGAACTCTGGGTGCACAAGAGTCCATCCACACTGGCGCTAGGGCAGGTGGCTCTGTGCCCCGCCCACCTCCTCCCTCCAATTGCACAACTCCCTCTCCACCCACTTTGTAGCAAACGCTACCCACACTGCTGCATGGCCACCCACGGGTCTTGGCTGGGTTTTCTCATCAAGGGCACAAAGAACAGAGGACCAAGGGTGGAGGGGCCATTCCGTGCATCAGGACCTGGCTCCTGGGGATGCTTGGATGAGAAATCAAATAAGGACACACATACTCTGTGAAGTCATTTTAGAGATTTATTATGCAAAATTTCATCTTTTTATACTCATAAGTGAAGTTTCTATAAAAAATGATTTTCACATATTTCGTTTTCTGTGGACCACAAGGATCTAAAGATGTGCTCTCCTATCTGGGAGTCAACAGCCCTTCATAGCCCCGAGCGCGTGCAGTGTGGCCTGTCTCCTGCTCCTGAGGGCACGAGCAGGCTGCCACGGCGGAGTCCACAGTGCTGTGGCATCACCCTGGCCTCCCTGCAGATTTCAGAGCTTGCAAAAGCAGCCCAGAAGCCCAGGGAGAAACCTGGTGCAAGGGCATGACCACTACAGTGTCCCCCGGGTGGCAATGCCAGTGACACCCCAAGGTCAGAACTGTGCTGAGACCCCAGAACTGCAGACAGAGCAGCCGCTGAGCAGCGCCAGCCTGGAAGAGCTCAGGCACTGCGTTCCCACCCCGCAGAGCAGCTGCCTGGGGTGCAGCCAGCCAGACTGTGGGGAGAGGGCCGCAGGTGAACCGGGGGCTCCAGCCTTGCCCCCGACTCCAGTAGGACATGGAGTCAAGGCAGGCTACTCTAGCTCTGAGGCACAACGTTTCCTGTTCTGTTCCTCATTTCTTCTTGCTTATTTCTCCCTTGGGAATGGAAGTGTCTGTTCTCTGCCTTTGGAAGTAGATCATTTGATTCCACAAGCTAAAAGCTGAGGCCAGCTTGCCTCGGGGTGCACTTTGAGTCTTGTCCCTATCTGATTGGGGTTTGACTCTGAACTTTGGACCTGGTGGGGGGAGGGGGCTAGAGAATGAACCTCAGGTCCTTTGCACTTAGCTATATTCCCAGTCCTTTTTTATTTTTTATTTTGAGACAGGATCTTGCTAAGTTGTCCACACTGGACTCAAGCTTATAATCCTCTTGCCTCAGCCTCCCAGAGTGCTGGGTTTAGAGGACTGTTACCATGCCCAGATGGACTTTGAACTTTTGATTAGATAGGTGCCCAGGATTAGACTCTGGAGCTACTGGGATAGAATGAAATTGTTTTCCTTGTGAGAGAAATAAGCATTTGGCTGGAGTTTAATGTGTCCTCCAGATTTCACAGGCAGGAAACTTCACCCTCAAATTCATGTTAATGGTATTTGGAGGTGGCGCCTCTGCGAGGGATGGGTCATGACTCATGAATGGATCAATCCATGCATG
>RJWM01048675.1:0-11396 GCA_004363535.1 Dasyprocta punctata
TGCCTTTTTAGATAAGCTTGCTACTCCTTTAACATTTGTAAGTTCCTCTTGAATTCTGATAAGATAAATAATTTCCCATTTAATGCTTTTCCCAAATGACTTAAGGAATTCTCCCTTCTTAATCTTTCATTTTCTTTCTCATCCATTAGTATATTTTCAAATGATCTGTCTTGATTTCATTAATTCTTTCATCTGTTTTGTCTAGTCTGCTAATAGTCTCCTTTATTCATAAGCTGAATTTCTCTTAGTGCACTTTTCACATGTGAATTGGCGATTGATTTTTCAAATTGCTTCTAAAAGTCTATTTTCAGTTCTCTGTTTTCTTGATGCCTATTGAATTTCCTTAAAACATTTATCTGAGTGTTTGAATTGTCCACCTGAGAGCTGCTTTAACATCAGAATTTGTCACTACATTTTGTTCTTTAAGTGAGGTCATAGTTCCCTGCAAGTTCTTGATGTTTGTTGGCGTACAATAGCATTCATTAATTAAAAGATTATACATTTATTTCAATCTTCCCTGCCTGTAAATATTTCCACTTTGTTGACACAAGAGGGCATCCAAAGTCCAGATTTGCATTGATTTGTATGTTGACATGTTGCTTTCTCAGCACTAGAGGATAACCCAAGCCTGCAATTGTGTGAAACCTTTGGTGTGTTGTAGCAAGTTACCTGGGCCTGTGAGGGAAAAAGGTACTGTACTTGACACCTGTATATGCTGAAACTCCATGCTCAAGTGCATCATCCTGTCATCGAGGACAACAGGATTCTGCTCTTTAGGCCTTGTTTTGTTGGTCTTTCTAGCAGAAAACTTGCAGGCGATGACTTGCCAGCTACTTCCTTTTTCTTCCTTTAAATGGAGAATACACTTTTTGTGAGCACTTCATGCATTTAGTGATACAATAAAGTGGTCAGTTCCATACCTACTACAATGAGTGTTGGCTCAGTTCCACAGCTATTCACACCGTAGCCCACAGCCCACTATGCATGGTACAAGTATGTTCAAGAATGTAATATCCTTTATTTTAAGGTCTGATAATTTTGTCTACATTACAGTAAATATCTTTTTCTATAAAAATGCATGAACTGCATATTTAAGATAGTTGACAGTATATTCAATATATATTACATTGTAAAGGATTGATCCTGTTGTATAGAATAAAATTTATATACTTCTGCTTCTCAGAAAAATGCCTATCTTAATCAGAAAGAGTTAGGACTATTTATGTACCAAATTTCAAAAATCACAAGACTTTGTGCCACTCAGTGTATTAATTATGAAACAACACAATATTCCTATATTATGATGTTGATTTTAGTTGGAGATTTCAGTTCTAAAATGTTTTGAATCATTGGTTAATGTCAGAATATATTTGTCTCAGTTTTCCTCATTGCTTGGAAAAAATACCAGACATACACAAGTTGAAGCAGGAAGAGTTCATTTCAGATCACAGTTTATAGATGTTCCATATCTTCCTGTCTCCAAACAGTGTGGGATGCCATGGGTTGAATGGCAAAAGACATGCCAGAGTAGCAACAGTCCTTGGCAAAGCAGATAAGTATCTGCAATCATTTAATTTGCACATTTTCTTTTTGAATTTTTTTCCATTCAGGCTACAAACATATTGGATTGTGACACTC
Organism: Dasyprocta punctata; assembly: GCA_004363535.1. NCBI lineage: Eukaryota > Metazoa > Chordata > Mammalia > Rodentia > Dasyproctidae > Dasyprocta > Dasyprocta punctata. The sequence continues at coordinate 1,639 of RJWM01048675.1, forward strand.
ATACCCAGCATGAGTTTTCCCACTATACTCACCCAGAACCACACAAAGCAAATTAGTGGACTTAGTTATCATGCACCCTCAATCCATATTCACACACCCTAGATTCAGCCACCTCCTAAAAGCCCAAGCTATGACTATATGAGGCTTTCATTGGATATCTATATAAAAGCCACAATGATGTTACTATCCTATTAACTGGAAATTCTGATTGGTAACTGCATGATGATACATGTATAACCATAATAATATTCATAACTGAGCTATCTTAATGCATATCAAATGGAATGGGCCAATATATTTTAGTGTTCTATTTCCTTGGGATATTATTCAGAAAGAAAAATGAATATAGCACATATACAAAAAATAACTTAGATAAAACTAAGCCAATGATGTACAAAATGCATACTAACTCCATTTGTATAAAGTTAAATAATAAGCAAAAATGAATTAGAAAATGTAAGAATGAATGATTAGGTTGTAAAATGTGCAGAAAAGAGTGAAGAATAAAATAATTCTATCACATGGTATCATGAAAGTTAACTTTGTGGGATGTGGTATATTCATGAAGGAAAGTTTCCAAGCTTTTAGATGGTGATTGAAGATTTATTTCTTCATCTGTATGGCATTTTTATGGTTGTTTCCTTGATAACAATTCAGGAGTTTACTTGGTTTATGAATGATATGAGAAACAACAGAAAAAAACACACTTGCCATTTTCCCCTTTTTTCTCATCACCTAACTCAAAGATATAAAGGTAACTACTTATTCAAAGGCAAATTGAAGATGCAACCTCACATATATTCTCTTTTGGACATTCTATTCTTACTAATTGACCTTTATCTTATCAATTTTACCTACAAAAACAGTTGCTACCTTAGTATACCATGTAATGTTATCTCTATTATTGTTTTAAATGGCCCTATTGTAATTCCACAATTTTTAATGCTTTAAATTTTTCATTTAAAAATTATTTTATCTCTTAATGTCAATTTAAAGTTTGCAATGTTTGCTTCCTCTCATATTTAAGAAGACAAATGAAACCAAGAGTTTTAAATAGTGACACATAGATCTGTTTTTACAGACACAATGAGCTATCTTCATTTTTTATTTCATGTATGAAAACTTGAAATGAATTAGTATATTTCTGAATAAATTTTTGCATTTTGGTTTTTGTTAATTTTGAGAACATTGTACTTCATGAATTTTTCACTGTACTATTGATACCACAAAGAATGAAATATATAATTTTCTAAAGTAGAACTAAAGTATGCTATGTATTACTAACTTTTATTAACATAGTTACAATATTATTTGTCTTGGCTTTCTATCAATTACCATGTTTTTATTCCTCTTGTCCTTGTACTTTTGTTTCTTAATAGAGTTCATGCTGCACAAATGTTATTAAAAACAAAACACATCATGCCACACCATGCATCCATTTTGTTAATAAGATTTTTTTCAGAAATAAAGTTATTTTCTCCATCTGTATTTTGAATGATACAGCTTTTCTTGTGTATGAGAGAAGTAGAAAGACAGAGAGAAATGTGGATCTTCTTGTATTCTGTCTTTCATTGACCATTTATCTACAAAAAATAGAGATCCAGATATCTGTTCCGAACTGACTCTTGTTAAAAGTGCTTTATGAGCTGTAAAAATTGATGTTTGCTAAAGAAAATTTAAACACAATCTCTAATGATGCAGCATCCTGAGAGAATTTGGAATTGTATTTCCCTCTGTGTTTTAATTAAGAATAGCATTTAAATAATCAGATTGCAAGAATTCATGCTTTTCATGCAACTTTTCATAAAATATTTAATATGTGTATCTTCTCTCCTTTTTTCTTTCAATGTGTAATTATTTACTATTAAAATGTGTGATTAATAAATCATAGTAACCTTTTAGCTAAATTTTTACTTTCAGTCAATGTCTCCATTTAGTTTGACTTATATTACTTGCACAACATAGTGATAACTTGCATGTATCATAAAAAAATGAAAAGACAATGTATGAAAAATATGCAGAATGATAATGACAAATATTGAAAATCTCTACCATCAAAAGGATAAAGAAAATTGTTGCATATCAATATGAAAAAGAAAGTAATGCTTTTTTAAGGCAAATTATTTTGATAGCCATTTCAGAAAAGCAAGACTACAAATGACAAAGGACAGCATGAACAGATTCTTAAACTCATCATAAAATAAATTAGAACAAAAAATTTCTGCTCAGAAGCTTGGCAAGAATAAAATAGTATTGGTATTATTAAGGGTAAAACAAAACATTCATCTAATATTGGGGAGAATGTAATTGATGATTATAATAAATTGTGATCTCTATTAATGTCTATAAGAGTTGTAACTTTTAAGCAACCAATTGTGCTCTTGATATTTTATGGTATTAAAGTACTGAAGCAAAATTAGCAAAGATACACAAGCAACTTGCAGTAGATTTTTTCTTTTTTCTTTTTCTTAGTGTACATTTAAAGTATTTACATTCCATTCATCCTGGGTGCATACACATTATTTGATTATTCCCTTTCCTTCTCCTTGCCCTCCTTCCCTCCATCTCTTGCTCATCATTCCTTTTGAAAAAGGTCCATCTCTCTGGTTTGCATTAACTTATATTTTGCTCTTTAATATAGTCATATATTATTTTCCTTAAAAGAGAAAACAGATGATGTTTAAGTCTGTCTTTTAACAGTGAAATATTACAGACATTCCAAATGCTCATCAGTACTGAGTTGAATGAATGAAGTCTTCAGTGTGCATCCATGTGATGGAAATACTTTATAGGCTCTGAAAATGGTGAGCAAATTTTGTCATCACTAAACATGGTTTGCAGTACATTAAGATATGAAAGAATGTAATACATTATGATAAGGCCTTTTTTTGTGAAAGATCAGTAAATTCATACTGAAACAATCTGAAAAATCAACATCACACTGTTCACAGTGGTTCTATGTGGAAGATGTGGTCAGGGTTCAGTACCAATCTTGTGTGTTATCCTTATAAATTTATGCACACAGTGACACACACACACATAAATATATACCTGCACATACACATTTACCATTACCATCAGAACCTTGCTCCACTCATTAGGAACTAACTTCATTCTTTGGTTTCTTATATGACTCTAAACTGAGTTTCAAAACGTCCACCACCACATAGCATAACACGAGGGAGACAGCATGCACTTACACAGCAAATTAAAGCTGCAATCACACTTAAAGGAAATTTTTTTGAATGTGTCATGAATTGCGTAAGGCACGGGCATACAAATGAATTAGGTATGTGATGTAGGTGCAGGGTCCAGTTCCATGAGAAAGAAGTGGGAGGACCATGTGACATTTGTTAGGAAAGCTGGGAAGCGGGACTCAGAAATGGAGCAGTGAAATGGATAGATGGTGTCACAGCAGGACACACCAAATAAATTCTGGAAGCTGAGTGGGAAATCATCTGACAGAAAAGTACAAGTACTAACATTCATATAACGAAAAACAGTATGAAATGAATCAGCAAGCAGTTTATTTGCTGCATAAAATGAAAGAAACTTTAAATTTTATGAAGAGTAAGTAAAACATAGCGTATAGTGATAAGGTAGACTAGTCTTACAAAATTAATTCTAGTAATTTAGTGAAACATAGCTTACATCAAAAGTCCAATATGATAAGAATGAAAAATACCATATTTTATTTTACGTAAGATCTCTTTAAAGGTAGACAAGGAAAGGTTTAATGACTTAATGAAGAGAAAGAACTACATTTAAGATTTTTTCAAGATACCACAAGGACTTAGAGATTGAGTAGGGATATTTTTGGCAGCTGAGGTTAATGACAAAGGAAATGACAGCAGTGCTGAATTGGCCAAGTGTGTCATTAAAGGCATCTTTTGCTCAATTAGAGATATTCTGAGAAACCACCTTCCTAAAAAGTTGTTATGTTATTATAATTTTAAACATATGAAATGCTGCAGGAGTAGTATGGCAAACTCTTTTTATAATGTGTATCTAAATTTAAAAACTTTTATAATTTTACCCATTTTACTTTATCTAGATGTAAGTAAATAATTACATTGATTAATAGATTAGCAAAGATTTGTCAGCTGATAAACTGTTTTCCAGTTAAATTGATGGTACCCCTTTAACTCTTAAATATTTAAATTGCATTTCTCAAGGAAATGGATATTTAATTGCATAAGTGTAGTGCTGTAACCACAATCAAGATATTTCAAATTGGAATACTATAGCCTAGTCTACATGCCCTCTGTCCTTAAATTAAACAAGAGTTTAAACAATGACTTCTACAGCTATGTTTTCTTCACTGTATTCCAACTGGCGATCACTTAGTGCATTTAAATTCTACAACTGTTCAGTCTTCTTAGATCTACAACACCTCCTCAGCTTTCACTTTTCTTTCTTGACAGTGAAATTCTGAATAAGACATCATTTATTATGCATAATTTCCATCATTTGTTTTTATTTGATGTTTGCTCATTATTAAGATGGAGGTTACATACATTTTTCTAAACATTTCTCACCAAAGAATAAATTAGCCTTTCTCTGTTCACTATTTTTCTATTTGTATGATTCTATATTTTCTAAAAATAATGTTAATTTCAGTCACTTGGTCACTGCATATGATCACCTATGGATCATTTCAATGGTATATCACGAAAATCTGAGAAGAGATATTTTGATATTCTTTGAAAAGCTACTCCCCCCTAAAACTCTATTTTATTGGTTAATTTTAAAGACCATCATAACTTTTATATTTATTTACTAGCTTTATACTCTAAGGGAGACTTTAAGCTCTATTTATTTATGTATTTTACTCTTATCTGTATGATCTTACAGAATCTGATTTAATGATGGGATATAAACAATTACCAGTATTATTTTGTTTATTGTAAAGATTTCCTTAAATTTTGTTTGAAAGAGCCTCCCCAAAGTCTGTCTTGGATCCTTCTGGCGTGATCGGATCATACTCTGAGCACTTCCCTTCTCTCTGGCACAGTCTAAGTTTCCAAATTATTTTATACTTTCCAAAGCCAAATCACAGAGCAACTATTTTCCAAGGAAGCCTGGTCTTTCCAAGTGACCAAAGTTATCTAGAAAACAAGACCTTGAGAAAAGTGTCATTCATTGCTAATGTTTACTCCTTAGTTTTGGTTTTTAGAGACAGACATAGGATACTTTATATCTAGTTGTATGTGAGTGTACGTCTATGAAAAATAGTGAATGCATATCATTACAGTGGAAATCCAGATCACTAAAGTTCATTTTAATATTAAATATTTTCATAAAATTAAGTCCTCCAACAGCGTGAAATCTGGTTTTCATTTTCCGCAATCATTTCTTCCAATTATCTGAAGCCCAGTATTCACAAGAAATAGTTTCCATATCGTCAGCATGAGTCAGTGTCAAAAGTAATCATAATCAATGCTCAGCATTTGTTTAAACAGTTTTTAAGTAAGAACAGTAACATGCGTCAATATTAAAAACATATTCTGAAAAAACTGATTTCTCATTGTTTATCATAAGATAGAAAATTTGTTTCACTCCAAAAATATTTATCATCCTGTCTTTTGCAGAGAAAAAAACCTGATTTTTTCCTTCTCCTTCTTTCTTTCAAAACCCCTTTCTTCCTCTGACATTTCCTCCTCTTCCTCCTATCTTCTTCTTCTTCATTTCGTCTCTTCTTATTATTTTTATTATCTTCTTTTTCCTCCTCATCATCTTCCTCTATTTTGTCTTCCTCTTCCTCACCTTCTTTTTTTCTCCTTCCTCTTCCTGTTCTCCTCCTCCTCTTTTACCCCATCCTTTTCTTCATATACGCACTTCTACGTTTTTCTTCTTCCTTTTTCAATATTTGGAATTAGATTCAGGGGCTCCATAATATGATACATTGCCAGTCTTCTTTAAATTGCTTTTATCTTGTGACAGGGTCATGATAATTTCCTAAGCCGCCTAACCTAAGCTTGAAACTGCAACCATCCTGCCTCAGCCTTGCAGTGCATTGGGATCTCAGGTGTGCGCCACCGTGTATGCCCATGTTTGAAAATTTCAATTAATTTTATCTGTCCTAGAACATCAACTATAAGAGAAGAAGGGTGGAAAGAAAAAAAATTTGGGAAACCACCAAGAAACCAACTAGACTTTCTGGTAAGCTGCTCAAGCTGTGTGGGTTCCAGGGAGAGAAAACTCAGAGAGCGCCTCCAGTGAGCCTACCTGTGCAAGGGCTGAGAAGTAAATACCGTGTCCCCCACACCACCTGTAACAACCAGCTGGTTTGGAGGACAGGCTGAGTTGATAGCAAGTAAAGTACATAAAGCATCAAAGTGCTTGTATTGTTTGGTTGATTTTGCAGGTCTGGCGCTGGCGGTCTGAGCATCTCTTGGGAGGGTGACTGTATTCAATATAGCAAATATTGGGGATTTTCTTCTGTTTGAAGTCCAATATTGTTCTCACTGTTTTCCTTTGTTCTGGTTAATTGTTTTGCTTTAGTCAGTATTCTGTTTTGATTGGTTTTATTCTGCTTTGCTTTTGTTTTGATTTTGCTATACCTGATGAAACGCACAACTATTGTGACAATAACAAGATATGCTATGAGAGCTACTGTTGTTTTCCCAGGATCCTGCTTTGAAGTTCTGCACCAATTTTGCTGCATTGTTTTGATTGGTTTTGTTCTGTTTTGTTTTGTTGGATTTTACTATCTTAAAAAATAAATAAATAAATAAAATTAAGTTTAAAAAATAATGACTGGAGAAACAGGCAAAAAATTTTGTAAGCTATTCTTTCAGAACTAAAAATTTAAATGAAAGGCAACAAAAATGCAAGTATAGTCACTCCTCTTTTTGAAAATCAGCACCCTTAGTGAAAATTCATGTTATTTCTTTCCTATGTAAAAAACTCACCTGCATCAATCTCATTCTTTGTTGAAATCAGCCTCGCTAAGAAATTACAATGACCAACCAAAAGATATCTTAGAAACTATTGAGAAATAAAGTCCTTGAAAATATGAATACTGCCAAATGACATTATATGGATTGACTCCACCCCGCTAAAAAATGTTAAACTGGGTGAGTTAAGGGAGATTGTGGGGGGAGAATGACTAAATATGTTATGTGCATGTACAAATCTGACAAAGGGAAACCCACTGATGTGTATAATCAATATGCACTAAGAAAAATGTGGGAAGAAAGAAAGATGCAGCTCAAAAATTAAAAGGGTACCATCCTTAATACACTGGTGAAGAAATGAAAATATTTAATTTCGAATCTTATACCTAAACAATATAGCTGTCAAAAGTGAAGACTCTCACGGGCAAATAAAAGAGGAGATACTTCAATATCAGCATATCTTCTAAGAGAAAAAATGAAATGTCTGTCACAAAGGCTTGGTAAAGAATTCTGAGCATAATTAAGATAAAGCTGATTTTTCTAAACTAAATATTTCCTCATCTGATTTTAAACTGAATAAGAGAATTTTGCTAAATGTATAAAGAAAATGATGTAGAAATTTACATAAATGGAATACAAGTGGAGGAACAGTAGAATGAAATTCTCTCTTTTGTTAAATACTAACTATAGGGAGAATCCTGTGTCACCTGGAACATTATCAAAGGCTAAAAATGTTGGTAACAATGAGGATTATTAGGAAATCAAGCACACTATCTTAGTCATTGTGGATGCTGATGCAATGCTATTGGAAGTTGATTTTGGGGTTTCTAGAAATCCAGAAGATAACTATTGATAGAATGTTTAATCTCTTTCAAAGACTTTTATGTCCCATGATTAATTCTGCAATTTTTTTGTTGCAAGTTTGTAAGATGATACACATTCCCAGTTACTCTGATTTAATTGCAGTTACCCATTTTTTTCCTATTTCTATTTGCAGATCTCAGTTTGAAAGTGTCCCTGACAATTTCAAGACCATTCTACTGGAATATTCTACCCTCTGAACTAGATCTTTTGTGAGGATATTGCTAGTGGAAAATGGTGAAAATATTTTGTAGTTGCATATTACACTTCTTTGTTACTCTATAGCCACCCTGCCTTCAGCATAATTGCCAGAGCTAGTAATTGACAAAGCTGTTTAAAACTTTTCTAAATTGGCTTAAAACTGTAGGAGTCTAACCCAACCTAGTCCTCCCTTCTATATTTATGTATAGCTCACTTTTTCAGATGAGCATTTGCAATCAATGCCATGAAAACTCTTACTTTTACCTGCACTCATGAAAATTATTGCTATGGATTACAAAAGTGATTTGCAGAGTGGTGTGGATCACACAAATAAATCCATCTACTTTGGAGGCTGAGACAAGAGGATCATGAATTTCAGACCATGCCTTGTAGCTTAGTAAGGCCAGATCTAAAAATAAATTTAAAAAGTATTAGTGATATAATTCACTGGGAAGCCCTGGGTTCAATTCTCAGTACCACAAAAAGAAGAACAACACAGTGACTTTCATTTTTCTAATTAATTGACCTATGTTGAAGGAAAGAGTGTTCTATCATCATTATTAATGTTATTACTATTATTATTTGAATTTTAACCAATTTTTGTGACAGCACTTCTTTGACAGTATTTCGATATTCATACATACATAATACAATTATTGAGCTTACTTTCATGATCATGTAGCCTAAAGTACTCATTGTTTGTACCTTTACATAGAAATTTGCTTAATCTTGAGGAGAACCTTGAACCTGAATCTTACCTTGGTTGTAATCCTAAAGAAAAAATGTTTTCTAAAAATAAATTTCCTGTCCATAATTCCTCAACAAACTCATAAATATTTATATTTAGTTGCACTAAAGACAGCTTCTACATTTATAGTGCAATCATTCTCAGTAGCCACTGGAATCTGATTATGCTCATTTCATAAAGGCAGTGAAAATACCCATCAGTCTGTGATATGTGGTCCAATATTTCAAAATAGGGCATGATTTTCATCTGATAAATTTGTGCATGGCACCAGTTCAAATGGCAACATTTTGTATAACCTTTAAAAATAATACATGCTCTTAGATTTTTAGGAACAATCGCATAGCTCTAAGTTCTCGTGGCATTATTCTTAGACAAACACTTCATATCTTTGTTAGGAAAAGAGTCTACTCATATAAAAGCATGTCTTTGGACACCCACTGAAAGAGTATTCCGCCCACACACATGCGAGTGATTTCCTTGTAGAGATAAACCCTCCACTGAAACACTGTGTCTGAAGAAAAATTGACAGCCATGCACAGCATTAATGACCTTATTTCCTATTCACATTTTCACTATCTCCCATCTCGTGTCAGGCAATCAAAACATATTAAAAATAACCTGTGGAAACTTGAGCTACGTTCTCTTGTTGAAATGTCCTATCATTTACATGACATTCTGTGTCTTTATTTTCTTGGACACGCATTATTCTTTCGCAGAATGAAAAAAGAAAGTTCTCTCTATTTTACCCCTATTTCCCTGTCCTCTTTTTTCATGCCCTCCTTCTCTAATTTTCAGTTTTCTTTCTCCTAGAAAAGCACTCAGCTATGAACTCAGAATATATAACATATGTATCAAATTTATTACTGTATTACTATAACCTCACATAAAATTTGTAATATTGTGGTTTTCTATAACATTGAAGATTCAGGATGTAAATGTGGGAGATAGTAGAAAAATTATAATGCATAAAATGCAACATGTAGCTCCCACAATCTTTGTGATGACATCTGAATGACCTTGGAAATATTTACATGTTTAAACTTTTTTTT
>RJWM01048676.1:0-11396 GCA_004363535.1 Dasyprocta punctata
TTAAGTTGTCCAGAATGGGTTTGAATGGAGCGGTTCTCCTGCTTTGGCCTCCCTAGGTTATCCCAGACTGCTGGGATGACAGGCGTGTGCCGCCACACCTGGCTTTCCCTCGCTGTTCTTAGTGAATGTTTCCTGTCACTTAAACCACTGTTCTTTGCTCTCTGTGGAGCACTGGTTTGCCCATGACGGAGGAAGCTCACTGACATTTGCACTGGGGAAAACCAATCCCAGGGTTTGCCCATCTGTGATTCTCAGCAGTTCCTGTTTCCTTAGGTAGCATTTTCACAAGCAGCCGAAACCATTGGGTAGCGTTTTCTTATCAGCCAAAAGGGAAGGAGGCCTGAGCATGAGCTGAGCTTCTGTGAGTCAGAGCCGAGAGGGACCAAGTGCGCTCCCAGTGAGGTCTGCAGCCTGGATCTGTGCTTTCCTGTAGGAGCCCTGGGGAGCAGGGGGAGCACCCGGGGACCCTAGAGGAGAAGAAAGGTGCAGGGCTGCTGGGCTGTGCATCCTGGAGGATGCAGTCACCTGGGAAGAAGCCTGATTTCCAAGGCCCCTGGTCACCCTGCTCTCCAGATCCTGCGAGTCTGGCGTCAGGCTGCCGGTCAATGGTCTCTCTTCCTCTCCAGCCTTCGTACAGTTTCGGGGCTCTAGGCCTGGGCTTGTGGTGCAGAATAGCACTTAGGTACAGACTGTTCCTCCTCCACCCTGGTTGGGCAACTGTGGTCCTCAAACTTCTTCACTTTTTGATGAGGACAGCTTTTCAGAGAAATGGAAATAGAAATAGGAAACTGTCGCCCTCGGTTCTCATCCTCACTCTTCTCTATTGGCAGCGGCCCCCGAGATCATGTGTTCGTTTATTTCACTGACCACGGAGCACCTGGAATACTGGTTTTTCCCAATGATGATGTGAGTTTTAGTTTGCACCACATGTGTACGTGTGTGTACTCAGGGCTTTGCACATGCTAGGCGAGTGTTCTACTGCTGAGCTGTACGCCTGGCCATCTTTCTTACCATTTTAGTTTATGGTTTTTTGGTACCAGGGATCGAACTCACAATCTCGCGCCTGCCAGGCAGGTGCTTAGGCCACTGAGCTAAATCCCCAGCCCTATTTTTTGAGACAGGGTCTCACTGTGCAGTTCAGGCTGGCCTTGAACTCACTTTGTAGCCCAATTTGGTCTCAAACTCACAATGATTCTCCTGCCTCAGCCTCCCGAGTGCTGGGATTAAAGGTGTGCACCACCATGCCCGGCTTTCTTACCATTTTAAAGATAACCTTGGAAAATACAAAACAAAGCCTGCGTGCTCAGATTAAACCATGGTGTGTGTTTTCTAATGTCCCACCGTAGGTCTGCACATATGTGGTATGTGTGTGGGGGACATAGCAACTTGAAGTCTCATCGAGGACATCTCTTCCAGCTGGTGTCCTCTACACGTTACACCAGCACGAGGTATCTCAGGCCAGGGTGTGTCAAACTAGACACAACAGAGTTACTTTTTTTTTTTTTTTTTTTTTGTGGCCCCGGGATCGAACTCACAACCTCGCACCTGCCAGACAGACACATAAGCCACTGAGCCAAACTCCCGGCCAGAGTTATGATTGAAAAAGTGCATTTTCTTCCCTTCTTAAATATGTGGATCAGACCCTTGAGCTGATATTCTGGGGATTTTACTGTGCACCACGGTTATGTGTAAGGATTGCTGGGAAAGAAATGACAGAAGGGTTTGTCTGGGTATGTCGCTCTGAGTCTTGCTGTTCTTTCTTTGTAGCTCCATGTCAAGGATCTGAACAAGACCATCCGTTACATGTACAAGCACCAGATGTACCAGAAGGTAATGGCAGCCAGGGGCCACCTTGGGGAAGGAGAGAGGGGGCAGGCAGCAGGGACAGAGCCCCAGGCACACCCCATGACCGGCCCTCTGACTAGCTGCCTAGGTTTTCTGAAAAGGCTTCCTTCCAAGCAGCACTGACCCATGGGGTCTTGCAGTTAGTGCCGTGTGTGATTCTAGGGCCTGAGCTGTTCAATCAGAATCATAGTGAGCTTGTTCCCCAGTGTGGGCCTCACCCTGGGTTGGACCCAGCAGTCTGAGGGAGGAGCTGCCCCAGACAGGTCTGGGAGGCACACTGGCGATGGCCATCCCCAAGATTGGCCCCAGTTTTGGGCAGTCGGAAAGGAAGACAGCACCGTCCATATTATTTTATTTCTGCTTTGTTCCTCTTGCCTCTCTCACACCCTTTCTAGAAACCTCCATGGGAAACCGTGGACGGTGGGGTTGTCCAAAATGTAACACAGAGAGATGGCCTTTGGAGCCTCTCCGTGTATGGGGTGGTGAAACTGTTTCCCTTAGCATCAGAGGGCCTCATGTTCCCTGCGTTGTGTCAACGAGGAGATTGTTTTACCCTGCGAGTGATGAATGCAGTGGACTCCTTGTCCAGTGGCTCCCATAGCCCTTGGCAGCAACCTCTTTAGTCTCCCTAAAGCCGAAGTGAAAGGCTCCAGCATGCATGGCAGGAGCGGCTGGGCCCCGCGGCAGCAGCAGGGCTGGGTGGGCCTCACCTGTCTCGTTCGCCTGGCAGATGGTGTTCTACATTGAAGCCTGTGAGTCCGGCTCCATGATGAACCACCTGCCCCAGGACATCAACGGTAGGTGTGGGACCAGGGGCCGATCAGTCGGCTCCAGACACTGCTGATGGGAAGCAGATGCTCCACATAGCAGGGCCTTCTGGGGCAGTGTAGTATGCAGACACAGCTCTGTTGTAGCTCTGGCTTCCTCTGCTCCTTCAGGATTAGTAATCAGGGAATGAAGACTATGGAGTGAGTTTTGCTGTGCGTTTCCAGGTTCTAGCAAAGTACTTATGTCCAAAGCTGCATGGACTGTGGAATAGCATGGTCCTTTTGATGTGCTGGTCACTGACTGGCTGGTATCAGGCAAGTGATTTCAGTTGACCTCAGTTGGCCCCATCTGTAAAATGGGTGTGTGTGTGGGGAAGCTAGAAGTAGTGCCATGAGTTGGGGAGTTACATTCCATATGATAATATGTCCAGCAAAATTCAGAGTCCGTGGTTCCTGGGCCTGACAGGGTAAACAGAGTAAACGGCAGCTATTCTAAAGCTTTAGTCCCACTGAGCATTTTTAAAATTAAATGAAATTTAGCATTATTTTGGGGTTTTTTGGTGGTATTGGAGATTGGACCCTGAACTCAGGGTCTCGCCCATACTAGGCAAGTACAATACCTCTGAATTGCATCCTCTGCCCACATCTGAATGATTATTTAATGTTAACTCTCCTTCTCTCTCTGTGGAAACCAAATTAGGCCTATCTTTGAGCTTCTGAGCCATTACAATTTGTCGACATTCTTCCAACATAACAGGATGTTTAAGCATGCGCATTTTGTATCTTTTTGTTTGTTTGTTTTTTGCGGTGCCAGGGTGGAACCCAGGGGCGCATGCATGCTCTCAAGCACTGAGCTATGTCCCTATTCCATTTTTTAAAAAGCATTTTCATTTACTTATTGCTATACAAAGACTGTCACTGGGTTCTTCTCATTTCTTCCACATCCAATTTCTGATGCGTTTTTGTGCTGGGTGGACAGGGCTGGTCGCAGTTGCATCCACCCGTCTGTCTCTTCTCCCTGCCCCGTGCTGCTGCATAGGTGGCAGGCAGGCTGCAGGCTCACCAGGGAGGAGGGTCCCCAGCTTCTGGTGTAGTCCCTGGAAGGGCACAGAGTGTGACTCAAAGATCCCTTTGATTCCCTGTAGTTTATGCAACTACTGCTGCCAACCCCAGCGAGTCGTCCTACGCCTGCTACTATGACGATAAGAGGTCTACGTATCTGGGTGACTGGTACAGCGTCAACTGGATGGAAGACTCAGACGTGGTGAGCCTTTTGGGGGACCTGCCAGCCACCTGCAGCTTAGCAGTCAGGCTCTGGTCCCTGCACGCCCTCATACTTTCCCTTTTGCAGGAGGATCTGAGCAAGGAGACACTCCACAAACAGTACCAGCTGGTGAAGTCCCACACCAACACCAGCCACGTCATGCAGTACGGGAACAAGGTGAGTGGCCTCCTGTGTGCTCCCCGTTCTGCAAGCTCAAGGCACACTCACCTAGAACCTTGGCTCTTGGTGAAGCAAAATGGATCCAGGTGAGGAGTGGCTGAGGAGGGACAGCTCTGCCTCGCATGGGGACTCCGTCCTGAGGACTCTCAGGCTCAGGATCAGGACTGCCTAGGTTCAAATGTGCAGACTTTTGGCAAATGACGACCACTCTGAACCTGTGTCCTCACCTGTCAGGATGCCAGTCCACAGGGTCACTAGGCGCATGAGAAGAGGCCGTGTCTAGAACCCCCACGCCTGGCCTGGCTCACAGGTTATGCAGATGGAAGCGCCTCTTTCAGGCCTCCTGGCTTTGTGCCCTGCGCCCCATGCCGTGGACCGTCCTCAGTCCTGTCTCATTCTGAGCTGCAGGTCATTGCTTTCCCCTTCGGACAATTTAGAGAGGCTTTACCTGTCCCCACCTATGTCCGGAGGGGACTGGGGTGGTCAGGTAGGTGAGTCTGTAAGGGCTGCCTGACTGTGGGTGGCATGGACTTAGCAGTGGCGGTGGACAAGACCATGGTGCCTGCATGTGTGTGGAAGACAGTGGCCTGGCACGCCTGCTACTGTGCTCCATGGCAGCTACCACCACCCGAGAGCTCGCTGCTGGGGCCTGGGCCTTTGGTGCAACACTGGCCTTCTGGGAGAGGATAGGGTGGAGAAAACCCAGCCTGTCACCCCTTCCCTGCAGAGTAGGGGTGCTGTGAGCCTGTCACAGGGTGCAGCAAGTGCGCCCAGGACACCAGGGCCTGGCCGGGTGTTTGAGTGGGTGTGGGAAAGAACAAGGCTGGTGAAGGCACCGCAGGGCAGGTGTTGCCCTGGTCCTGTGGCTTCTCTTGGGATTTTCTTTCTCCTACAGCACCCTCAGCATTGGCTATATTTGACATCGGGAGCTGTGACGGATCTTTTCCAAATTTCGTGTTTGGGTATATTTGTGTGTTTTTAGTTTTAGTTTTAGAATTATTTTTAGAGGATTGTTGTTTGGCTGGGGGACAAAAATACATGAAGCTTTTCTCCCACTGATCGGAGAGTCTGTGCTAACCTGAGAGGCGCACAGGGCCTGAGGCTGAGCGTCTTTACTGCTCTGTGCCCCAGCTCTGCCGTTGTCACAGGACCCAGACCTTAGCTCCAAGCTCGCCACCTCCTGCTGCCGGATCTGTTCCTCATATCTGACCCTCCCGTCTGACTCTCCCTCTCTTTCTCTCTTTCTCTCTCTCTCTCTCCAGTCCATCTCTACCATGAAACTGATCCAGTTTCAAGGAGTGAAGCACAAAGCCAGCGCCCCAATCTCCCTGCCTCCGGTCACACAGCTTGACCTCACTCCAAGCCCAGAGGTGCCCCTGCAGATCATGAAAAGGAAACTGATGAGCACCAATGACTGGAACAAGTCCCAGACTCTCGTTAAACAGATCCAGGAACATCTAGATGTAAGTAGTGTTTGAAGTGACCCTGTGTGAGTGAGCGCCCTGCCTGCCACTGACCGGTACCAGTGTTGCTCAGAGCCCGCTGGCAGAACTGGCCACCCCTTCTCCCGCACATGGGAGCCAGCTTCAGCGCTGGGTGGGAAGCGAGCGCACAGAGCAGGCGTCTTCCTCCTCCAGGAGGAAATGGACTCAGGCCTCTTCCTTGTAAGGAGCCAAGGATTGGGGGCCCCTCTCCTGAATCCTGCTATGGCCATGGCACATGGCTGGTTCCCTCTTATTTCTTGTTGCTAAGAAGATAGTTTTGTTTTGCTGCTTGTTGAGTTGTTAGCTAATCGTAGTTTATAAAAAATCCAATCCACAAATTTGCTGTCTCAAGCAACCATGGTCACAGCCTGAAGTTCCTCCTGGGACCCTTGGGGTCCTCACTGCCGAGTGCATCTGCAGTTAGCTCATCCATTGGTTCAACACTGGCAGAATTATTTTTCAGATAATAGTTGGATACTCAATGCATGCCTGGCAAAATGGTTGCCCGTTCCTGCCAACAAACAGATTTGTGTTAACAATTGTTCCGTTGTCAGTGCAGCAGGGTAATTAATGCTGAAATCTGGCCTGGATTTTCTAGGAAAGATAAAAACAAAAAGCTAAGAAAAACTATGTGTTTTAAATGCATATATCTAATTAGTCCCCCCAAAAAAGAGTACCTTATGTGTGACAATGTATGTACCTAGGACATGTTTATATTATTTTTATTTTTTAGGACAGGGTCTCACTGTATATTCCAGGCTGGCCTTGAACTCACTAAGTAGCCCAGGCTGGCCTTGAATTTACAGTGATCTTTCTGCTTCAGCCAGAGCATGTTTTTAGCTGGCGTTTGACATGTAGTTTGACACAGCGGTACTCCTGCTTTTTAGTTTTGGGCCTCTTTATACTTTTTAATTAATGATCCCAAAGAACTTCTGCTTATGGTGGGTTATATCTGTTGTTACTTACTGTGTTTTAAAATGATACAGAAGGGCATTTTATCCTTGCCCTTTGGGTAGTTCTTAAACCAGAGTTTCTCATGTTTGCTTGGACAGCCATGTAAATCATACAGGGTTTCTCTGGTATGTGCTGCAAATTTGAAAACTGTTTCCAAGCCTGGGTGCGTCTTACTGGATTCACCTTCCCTGGTAATGATTGCATCACTGCATTCTTGTGCAATTAAAGAATTTCTGTAAAAAAAGAAAATTGAGATTAAAAAAAACAACAACATAGAACTCATTGAGAAGTAACCATAAGAAACCTATTTTGTGTTAATGTGTTTAATAACCGTTTTCAAAATTGAAACACTGATGAGAAGAGTGGCGTTGTTTGACATATTTGCAAATCCGTTAGGCCCGGTATAATGGGAGACAGCTGGATTCTCCTGTCTGCTCCCGTATTTACTCTGCAGGGCTCTGATGGTTGGCCTGAAGCATTAGAAGATAATCCAGCCTTGCACACATGCAGAGTTGAGGAAGGAAGGCTTCTGGAGCCTGGGAGAGCCCCGGGTCCCCCGTGGCTCTGGGCCACATGCTGGTCAAGCTGACAGTGGGCCGTGTGTGCACCTGTGTAGTTCAGACCCAAAGACACAAACTCTACTGGAGAGGGGCAAGCCAGATGCAAGTGTGGAGCACTGTCCTTATTATTAGGAAGCTGTTTTCATCTGGGAGGAAAACAGAGCCCCTCCGTGTCCCCCGTCTTAACTGTCGATGGTTTCCTGAGCTGGCACAGGTGCCTAGGAACGTGCAGAGCCATTCATGGGACAGTGGTCTGCCCTGGGCTCCAGTTCTCCGTTTGCGTCTGGTATTTCTGCAAACGTTTCCACTGTGCTAGGAGATCCTGGAAGGTAAGGTATCACAGCTGCCACGGAGGTCTTGCACACAGTTTTTCAGAACACATTTGTTGGCAACTCTCTTAACCAACCCCCCGGGGATGGTGGAGAGACAGGTTTAAACGTTCATCTAAGTGAACGGAAGCTTGCATGGTGTGAGGCACATCTTGAAAAGCTGCTTCTCCGCAGGTTCGGCACATCATGGAGAAGTCCATACGCAAGATCGTCTTCTTGCTGACCGGGTCTGAGGCTGTGACCGAGCAACTTGTGTCTGAGAGAGCCCAGCTCACGGAGCATGATTGCTACGAGGATTCTGTGACGCACTTCCGCACGCACTGCTTCAACTGGCACTCGGCCACGGTGAGGGGCGCAATCCCGCACCTGAACCCTCAGGCTGACCTCGTGCCACCCGCCACAGATCGCCTCTGGAGGTTCCCCCTGGGCTGTGGAGACAGTGGGCTCATTTCGGGGGTGTTAGCTGGAGCCAAGAGGAATGCAGATGCCCAAGTTTGTGACTGAATCTCGTCCCAGAGTAATTGGTAGGAGAGTTCTCCAGAGTCATGGATGACAGCTCCCATTAACGCTGGCTTTGAGGGGGGCTTCCTTCTCCCCACGCTGTGCAGTCCCTGCCAGGCCCATGTCTCCCCCAGCAGCCCCATACGCGCTCTCCCAGCTGGGTCTCCCGTGGGCGATCCCCAACACGTATGGCTGAAGTCAGTGGAGGAGGAGGGAGAAGGAAGTTTCTGCAGAGGTAGAGTTGACAGATGTCTAAAAAGCCTGGTGCCCATTTCTATAGGATGCTTGGATCCCGTTAGAGGAAGGAAGGTTGGCAAACTGTGGCCTGCAGACCGAACTCTCTTCTTCCCCCTTCGCCTGATTTTATAGCATCAGGTTTCACCGGGGCGCAGCCACGCTCTGCTCAGGGGACCGCCTGTCCAGGGCTGCTTTCCGCTTCCCCACCGTGGCAGGGTAGACAGCTGCAGTGACTATGCTTCACCCCTACCTAGTCTTGCTTTTCTGCCCTCTAGAATGATCTAAAATGAATCTTCTTCCTTGTGGGTGCTCCCAGGCTCCCCTGAAGTTCTCTTAAGATAAACACCACTGGTTATTTCAGTCCTGCCCAGCGGTGTGGTCCAGCTCCGCATTCACATACCGCCCACCTCCCTCCTCCATGGGCCTGGCCCACAGCGGGGTTTCCAGAATGAAAGCAGAGTTCCGGGGGAGATTGGAAGTGCAGACTGAGATACAAGAGCAGGCTGTGTGCAGACCCTTGCCTGTGTTCATCCTTCTCGGGAGAGGGCCTGCAAATATTACCAGATTATCAGAAGGGAGAGGGGATCTGTGAGCCCCCAGCTGAGGAGCGTTGTCCCTGTGACTGCAGGAGAGCTGTCCCAAGTTTAAGAGTTGACTACAGGCTGAGCCGAGATGTTTGATTCTTCACTGTTTGTTTTCTTCCAGTATGAGTATGCCCTGAGACACTTGTATGTTCTGGTCAACCTGTGCGAGAAGAAATATCCGATTGACAGGTAAAGCAGCGCTGAACAGTCGGTGTCTTTTTTTTTTTTTTTTTTTTTTTGTGGTACTGAGGATCGAACTCACAACCTCACACCTGCCAGGCAGGTGCTTATGCCACCGAGCTAAATCCCTGGCTCTGTTTTTTAAGACAGGGTCTCACTATGCAGTTCAGGTCGGCCTTAAACTCACTTTGTAGCCCAGGCTGGTCTCGAACTCACAACGATCCTCTTGCCTCAGCCTCCCTAGTGCTGGGATTAAAGGCGTGTGTGTCTTTCTGACACCCTGCTGTCATCTGTGCAGTGAGACATGGCCAACAGAATGCAGGACAGCTGTGTTCTCAGCAACGCTGTCGGGCAGATCCGTCCCCAGCAACTGCTCCACTTGGGATGATGCTCGTCTTCCTTCTTACTAAATTCTCCTTCCTGTCTCCAACAGGATAAAATCGTCCATGGACAAGGTGTGCCTTGGTTACTACTGAACAGCTGCCTTCTCGGTGCTTCTCCAGGTGTAACACTGTCCCTTAAAATGTGCTCCCCAGAGGCCGCAGAGGTGGGGCCAGTACGAAGCTGGGTAGCCCGGGCTTACCAGGGAATGCAGTCAGGCTGCCCGGCCTCACCCCAGGCCTCTTTCACAAGATGCTGGCCTCCTTTCCTCCCCAGTCTCCGGGATGCGTGTGAAGCTCTAAAGAAGCCGCAGTTGGGTGCACAAAGCTCTGATGAGAAAGGCCTGTTAGCTTCTTAAGAGTTTTTTTTTTTTGGCCCGTTAGTTTTCAAGAGCAAGAAGTTCCCTGGGCTTCCATAGCCAGGGAGGGAATCTTTGGTCTGAGAAATTTAAAGCTGAAACCTCTTTAAAGTCTTCACATGATTTTATTGAAGAGGGCTATTAGCCCCCAAATGGAAAATTATTTTTAGAAAATATTATAATTTTGATTGCTTTTGTATTTTATTCTGCAATAATGGACAAGTCTTAAGAAAATAAAGATTTGTAATTGGAACCAAGTACTCATTTCTGGTCCCTGACTTTGTCATTTATTCTCCTGGCCCCTCCTTGGGGTGCCTGTGTCTCCCTTTCTTCCTGGCCTTATGCTTCTGCCGCCTTCTCTTGGCATCTGCAGCTTTGCACCCTGTGGACTTTTTAGCCTCCTGAGCCCTCACCCTTGCTGCCTTGTTTTCCCTGGGGCACCTTTTCCTGCATCTGCACAGACCCTTGGCTGGTCTGACAGCGCCCCTTGTCGCTTGAAGTTTCCCTGTTCATACTCGGCACAAGGTCCACCTTCTTGTTCTGAAGTCCGTGTGTCTCTGACCACAAGGCCGGGCCGGGCTGACACCAGATGTAGGCACTCAGTTTGTTTCTTTTCCCTGGTGCAGTGCACCCCACACACAGGTCCTGCAGTGGGTTCGTTAAAGATGTGTGCAGGTCATGCTAATGGTGAACAATGCAATATTATGCAGCAATAAAAAAGGAGCAAGCCGATTGAAAGAAGCCAGTAACAAAGACCATGAATTATAGAAAATGTCCAGAATATGGAAATCTGCAGAGAGAGGGTAGTTTAGTGGGTCCACTAACTGCCTAGGGACAGAGGGGACTGGGGAGGGAACTGCTGATAGGTGTCGGGCTTTTGAGGGTGATGAAAATGCTATAAAACTGGTGACAGTTGTACAACTATGAATAACACAATCAACGCTTAAACAACACATATTTGAACTGCACAGGTCTGGTTATACACAGATTTGCTTTTGGAAATTTGAGAGCATTTGAAAACGGATGACTCATGTAACCTAGAAATATCAAAAAATTAAGAAAAACATGCTATAGATACCTAAAATACATATATGTATACTTTGTCATGACTATAAAATATACACAAATCTATTATAAAAAAGTTGAAATTTACCAAAACACCAAAGCAGCACCACACGTTTTGCCATTTGCGGCTGAGAAAAATGTTAACAAATACAGAAATGCAATATGAAATTGTAGCTGTCAGATAAAGCTAACCAGGGCCCATCTGAACCGTAACAATCTTGCAGCCGCCTCTTAGTGTTGTGGGGTGAGTTCAAGAGTGTTGAGTGTCCCCTGACAATGTCCTGGATGCTCATCATTCGCAAATGAGCGATTTTCTCTCCAGTAAACCGTGTGTCGCAGTAAAGACTGATCTCTGTTCTTGTGTATGTTTTCACTGGATTTAATGTATATAAAATGTGTTAATAGACTTGTCAGGAAAGCTCCTGGTCAACAGCAGGCTATTGGTATTTAGGTCTGGGGAGAATCAAAAAATTGCACACAGATTTTTCAACTGATTGAGAGTTGGTAGCCCTAACACCTGTGTTGTTCAAGGGTCATCTGTCTGAAAAACTATTGAATTATTTTACTTTATAATTTTTTTCACTTTTTTTTGAGACAGGGTCTTGCTGTGTTGTCCAGGATTATCTTGAATCACTAGTCCAGCCTTGCCTTCTCTTATTTATCCCACTTCGGAACAAAAGTATGCTGAATGACTTAATGAATATAGA
>RJWM01048677.1:0-11391 GCA_004363535.1 Dasyprocta punctata
AAAAAACGTTCAGTATCACTGGTCACTCGAGAAACACAAATTAAAGCAACACTGAGAATCCACCTTATCCTGGAAAGAATGCCTATAATCAAGAAATCAACCAGTAACAAATGCTGGAAGGGCAATAGGGAAAAAGGAACCCTTCTCCACTGTTGGTGGGAATGCAGGCTGGTGCAACCACTGTGAAAATCAGTATGGAGATTCCTCAAAAAACTAGGATTGGAGGTCCCATTTGACTCAGCTATTTCCCTTCTGGGTGTCTTCCCAAAAGAGTTAAAAACATCCTACCACGGTGATACATGTCCACTCATGTTTACAGCAGCACAGTTTGTAATAGCCAGATCTTGGAAACAACCTAAATGCCCACTGACTGAGGGATGGATAAAAAAGATGTGGTATTTTTATACAGTGGAGTACTACCCAGCCATAATGATAAACCGGACACTTTCATAGGTAAATGGATGCACCTTGAGAACATACTCATTAATGAAATAAATAAGACACACATGTGTAAACACTGTATTGTTTCATTAGCGTGACAAAGAAAAATATATGTATGTGTGTATATATAGGTATAGAAAAAAAGTTAAGATACTTATACTACTGAGTCTCTGAGTTTGCTAAAAAGAAAGATTTGTACTGGTATTGTTCGGACAATTGAAGACAGATGTCTTGTGCTCTGGGTGAATGATCTGGGGAATGACAATATGCAATGTATGTACCATTGGTACTCCCTGACATACTTTAAAATTTTGTTGTAGTTTTTCTTTTTTTCTTTCTTTTTATCCATGAATAAAATGGATTTTAAAAAAAGATAATTTGTGTAGCACAGATCTTTCATTGTAGAGATAAAAAAATATAAATCACTGAAGGATAACTGTATTTCCCCAAAAATAGGACCTAACTGGAAAGTAAGGCATCTTCCTTTCACTTAAAAACTTAAAAGGTCTTTCTAGGCTATTGTGCAACAAACTAACTTCAATATTATTATATCTCAGGAAATGGGAGACCACAGAGGGAGAGAGATTGAGGAAGCCAGTCAGTAGGGCAGTCAAAACACACACATTTACTGATTAAGTTTGCCATATTACACAAGCAGTTTGTGGTGCTCCCAAATGATTACAATAGTATGATCAAAAATCACTGATCACAGATCACCCTAACAATTACAGTAAGCCTGAAATTTTATGATGATTACTAAAACGTGACACAGAGACACAAAGTGAACATGTGTAGTTGAAAAAGCTGACCCAACAGACTGAAAAAGCAGACCCAATAGACTTGCTTGATACAGAGATACCACAAACTTTCGACTTGGTTTAAAAAACGAAGTAGTACTTGGAAAGTTGAGGCAGAAGGATTGTATATACCCAGGAGTTTGAGGCCAGCATAGCAAGAGAAACCCACCAAATTGGAGGCTAGCCTGGGCTGCATAGTGACCTCAAGACTGGCCTGGACTACACAGTGAGACTCTGTCTCAAAAAATCTAAATAAGCAAGAAAATTGTTATATGTATCGTACATGCCGTGATGTGACAGGAGGGATGTGGTATAAAAACAACCTGAAAATAGTAACATCAGCACTACTATTATTAACTATAGTTAACTCTAAGAACAGAGAGAAGAGAGAAGAACTGGTTCTTGAAGAGTATGTGGAAGGGCCTTTGGAGACCAAAGAAATAAAATGTTAAAAGGAAAAGATGTTAAGACATGACACAAAAAGAAAAAACTGGTAAACTGAATTTGATCAAAATAAACTTTTGCTTTTTGAAAAAACACTGCTAAGAAAATGAAGGTGAATGAACCACAAACCAGGAGAAAATACTTGGAAAACACGTATCAAATAAAGGATTTGTATTCAAAATATATAAAGAACTCTCAAAACACAATATAAAAACTTTTTTTTTTTTTGAGACAGGGTCTCGCTAGGTAATAGCCCAGGATGGCCTCAAACTTGCAGCAATCTTCCTGTCTCAGCCTCCAAAGGGCTGGAATTGCAGGTGTGTCACTACACCTGGTTCTCGCTCTCATGACCCAGGAATCCTACTCCTTCTGGCCATTAATTTATATGTATGATAATTTACTTTATAAAGACTTCACAAAATAAATGAATTTGATGCCAGTAAAATGAAAAATCCTGCCAGGCGAGGTGGCGCATGTGTGTAATTCCAGCACTTGGGAGGCTGAGGCAGGAGGATCACTGCAAGTTCAAGACCAGCCTGGGCTACAAAGTAAGCCCAAGGCCAGCCTGAACTGCATAATGAGACCCTGTCTCAAAAAGAAAAAAAAAAGATCCTACTCCTAAAAAGTGGTCTGTACTACATTTTTTATGATAGACTATACATAAGATTTTCTAGAAAAGGAAAATCATAAAATAGAAAAAAATCAGTGGTTGATAGGGGACAGGCTATCTATAAAGGGGCATGAGGAAATTCAGTGAGGGTACTGAAATGAGTTGTTTCTTGATCATGGTGCTAATTACAACAGAATATAAGCTATATCAAAGCTTATACGAGAAAAGAAGGAAAAATGGAAACAAAGCTTTTGTAAATAAGGAGGGAAAGAGGGACTGGAAGATAAGGGAATGAGAAAAAAGAAAGAGGAATTGAGATAAGTCATGTACAAGTACAAACCCCTATAATGAAAATGATCATTATGTATATTTAAAACTTAACAATAAACTTAATTAAAAAAAAAAAAAAAAGCTTGTAGAACCGTACAAGAAAAGGTTAAATTTGTCCTGCATTGTAGCACATGCCTGTAAGCCCAGCACTCTGGCAGACTGAGGCAGGAGGACTGATTACAAGTTAGATCCCAGCCTGGACAACCTGATGACTTGGCAAGACCTGTCTTGAAATTCTCTTTAAGGTTTTCTTTTTTGTCCATAAAGGAATAGGGATGTATCTTGGGGCAAAACTCTGGATTTAATTCCCAGTACTGAAAAAAAGGGAGGAGTGTATTTTATGTATGTAAATTTTACCTCAATTGACTTTATATCAAATATATTTTTTACGTGCCTTGAACCAATAAATTCACTTCTTGGAACTACAGTTATAGACAGAAATTAGACATAACACTGGTTTAGGTCCCTTCCTTTAAAACAGCTTTATTAAGGTATAATTCATGGAGGGGATATAGCTCAGTGGCACAAGTGCCTGCCTGGCAAGCATGGGGCTGAGTTCAATCCCCGGTTAAAAAAAAAAAAAAAAAAAAATACCGAAGACGTAATCTCATGCTATCTAGTCAATTCATCATACAATTCAATAGCTTCTTCTTTTTTGAAGCACATAACTCAATAGCTTTTCCTTTTGGGGTTTTTTTTTGGGGTTTTTTTTTTTTTTTTTTTGGTTTTGTTTGTTTGTTTGTTTTGGTTTTTTGGTACCAGGCTTCGAACTCATGACCTTCTGCTTGCCAGGTAGGTGCTTTGCCACTGAGCTATATATATCCCCAGTCCCTAGTTTCTCAGTATATTCACAGTCGTACAACCATTCCTTCAATAAATTTTAGATTTTCATTCATTCAAAATGAATACCATTCCCTTTGTCTATCAGTCTTCTGTTTCATCAGTTCCTCCACCTTAGCTCCATTTCTCACAAGCAAAAATATTTTAAACAACCTAAAGAACACAAGACCGTTCCCACATTATAGTGTGCCTATGTCACAGAGTATTAAGTAGCTAATAAAATTATAATTTCAAACCAGGCATGGTGGCACATGCCTATAATGCCAGCACTCGGGAGACTGAGGCAGAAGAATTGCTGTGAGTTCAAAGCCAGCCTGGGCTACAAAGTAAGTTCAAGGCCAGCCTAAACTGCATAGTCTCAAAATGACAAAAATAATAATAATAATAATAAAATTTTAAAAAAGAAATAAAATGATTTTAAGTAGATTTCATTAAAAGTAAAGGAGCCAGGCAAGGTGGTACGTGCCAATAATTCCAGTACTTGAGGGTGCAGGCAGGAGGATCATTGCAAATTGGAAGTCAGCTTGGACTACATAGCCAGACCTTGTCTCAAAACACCAAAATTAAACAGACAAATAAAAGTCACTGTGTTTTCACTTGCATGGTGGCCCACCCTCACATTGTAGGGTATATTTCCTGTTCTACTTCTACTTGGCCAAATTCCCTTTGTAGAGCCTGTTTCTTTGCCTACTTTTAATAAACCTTTACCATTATTTACACTTATCTTGACCAATTCTTTCCTCAGGACAGAAAGAACCTAGAAACCACTGCCAGAAGGCAACTCTAGAACCCAGTAACATGTTTTGGCTTAGCCAGCCAGAAGACAAGCCATAGAAAATCTCATGAACCACACTGCAGATTCTACTGACTTCACCACTAGGTTAACTAAGGTTTCTAAGAACCTCTCGAAGACCTGAGGCTCCTCTTCAGAAAGCAAGACTCCAGTACTGCTCCAGGGTTTTTTGTTGTTGTTGTTTGTTTGCTTGGCTGGTTGTTTTTTTAACCAGCCAGTAAGCCACAACACCCCATGGAAATTAGAGAGCACACACTTCCCCGTAGGTAGGGCCAATAGCTGCTTTCAGCAGGAAGTAGCTATATGAAGATACAGACCTCTACTCCCCTCAGCACCCTATAAAGAATTATAGGATTATGTGTCTCTCAGGGGGAAATAAAACAAGAGGTTAGGGCATGGCAAAGCTGAGTAGGGACGCAGGCACAGCCTGTTACGTAATTATAAAATTTCAGGACACATAAGCAGAACAATTCCCAAAGCACTTGCACATGGACTTCCAAAAATGGGCAAGTTTTCAACACGATGGCCTAGACCTGATGTTAGCCTGAGGGGTGGATCACACAAAAAGAAGTTGCCACTGAGTTTTCACCATCGTGTTCTCTCTTGTGTGGTGGCCCACCCTTGCACTGTAGGGTGCACTTCTTTTTCTACTTTTACTTCACCCAAACATACTCAGCAGAATTTGCTTCTTTTCCTATTAAATATAACTCTGCTACCATTAAAAGATAAATAAATAAGAAAGTGCTTAAGATGCAAATTATACATGAAGTATGTCATGTTAACATATACACACACAAGCCAGGCATGGTGGTGCACGCCTTTAATCCCAGCACTCGGGAGGCTGAGGTAGGAGGAGCGTAGTGAGTTCGAGGCCGGCTTGAGCTACAACTGGAGCACAAGGCCGACCTGAGCTACGTAGTGCGACCCTGCCTCAAAAAACTAGGGCTGGGAGTTTGGCTCAGTGACTTAAACACCTGTCTGGCAGGTGTGAGGTTGTGAGTTTGATCCCCGGTGCCACAAAAAAAAAAAAAAAAAAAAAAAAAAAAAATTATATATATATATATATATACACACACACACACACACACACACAAGAAATGTCCGAGAGAAAACACTTAAGAAGCAGAAAAACTGTTTAAAATATGATTTTTTTTTTTGAGCCAGGCATGGTGGTACACACTTATAGTCCCAGCATTTGGGAGGCTGAGGCAGGAGTATCACTGTGAGTTCAAGGCCAATCCGAACTGCACAGACAGCCCCTGTCTCAAAAAACCCAAAAGGCAGGACTGGGGATATAGCCTGGCAAGTGCTAGGTCCTGAATTCGACTTCCTGTACCCAAAAAAAAAATTTTTTTTTAAAAACACACAGATGGAGACAGAGACAAAGACAGAGAGGGAGAGAGAGAAAGGTGTGGGAGGAACCTGTGATCTAGACTACACTATAGTTGTCAGATAATCATGAGCAGTTTTTAAATTAGTGAAGTGATCTAAAGTAAGGAAATAATTGCTTCCTTCTTCCCCTCATTCCTTTATGCAGTCTTTCTCCAATATTCCCATCTTGATTTATAGTGTAACCAATTATCTAACTGCTCAGAGCTGAGGATATAGCTCAATGGTAAAGCATGCCTAAGGCTCTGGCTTCAATCACTGGTACTCCAAACAATAAGAAAAAATAAAAATGCATCTTCTGATTTTTTTTATTTGTACCTATACATGCTTATGGTACATAATGATTACATTCTTTACTGGTTTGGTACATGTACATAACACATCTTAATTATTTTTAACTCCCTCCCCTCCCCTCCTTTACCTGCCCTTTGCCTCCATCTCTCAGTTGAACAGCTTTGGGATGAGGGTGTGCCTCAATGGTAGAGTGCTGACATTAGGCCCTGAGTTCAGTTCCAGCACCAAAAGGAAAAGAATTTTTAAAATATAGCTTTTCAAACAGAAAACCTAGGCATCAGTGGCATTCACTTTCTTACATTCATCAACAAGCCCTAGTGACCTCACCTGTAAAATACATCACAAGTTACCATCTGCATCCTACTCCAATGATTTCGGTCACATCAATTATTAAAACAGCCTCCTAATTAATGCTTCTCATCTAGCTCTCTGAAGTTTACATTATCTCCCACATAAGAACCAGGGGAAAGCTGGGCGTGGTGGCACACGCCTTTAATCCCAGCACTCGGGAGTCTGAGTTAGGAGAAGCGTTGTGAGTTCAAGGCCGGCTTGGGCTACAACGGGAGCACAAGGCTGGCCTGAGCTACACAGTGCGACCCTGCCTCAAAAAACCAGGGCTGGGGGTTTGGCTCAGCGGCTTAAGCGCCTGCCCTGGCAGGCGCGAGGTTGTGGGTTCAATCCCCAGTGCCGAACAAAAAAAAAAAAAAAAAAGAACCAGGGGAATCTTAAGACTTTTTAAAAATATATTAACCAAAAAGCTACTCAGAAATATCTACTGCTGCTTCTCCCTAACTCTCTATTATTATAGGATAATAGTATATTACATATATTATTATAGGATGATAGTATATTATCTTATAATATATAATTTTTTTCACTACCTGAAGTTATTTTATCTATTTCTTGTTTATTTTCTATCTTGCCCCCACCACTAACACAGCTTTTTCTTTCTCATTCATGCGTGGAAGTGAGCCTGATTAGAGTCCTATAATATCTCCAAAATGAATGAATCTTTCCTATACTGATGGTCTATTTGCTCCACTGGGCCCAAAAAATAACAATAGGAAAGAAATTTAATCTCCCAAAGTTAACTGATATTCTCAATTTTAGCTACTCAAGAAACAACTTGCAGGTGTGAGAAAAGGGGAGAACAAGAATTCTTTTCCCCAGGTCTTGACTTGCCTCCAAGTTTCAAAAAAAGATGTCCTCTGACATCAGAAGACAGACTAAAGGCTCAACAGGTAGGTGTTGCCTATTTCTCCAAGACCAGCCATATAAAAGAAACAGTTGTATTTTGTAATTCCCTATACTATGTTTTAATAAAGTTTTCTTTTAAAAAAAAATAGCTAGGCATGGGGGTACACATGTAATCCCAGCACTAGAAAGGAAAGGCTGAAGGAGGATCACCTTAATTTTAAGGTCAACTTGGGCTACATAGTGAATTCAAAACCAGCCTAAACAACAAAGCAAGACCCTGTCTCAAATAAATAAATAAGTAAACAAACAAATGAATGGTCTCAGCTGGACTGAATATAGAATTAGGCAAAGAAGCCGGGCATGGTGGCGCACGCCTTTAATCCCAGCACTCGGGAGGCTGAGGTAGGCGGAGTGTTGAGTTCGAGGCCGGCTTGGGCTACAACGCGAGCGCAAGACCGCCTGAGCTACACAGTGCGACCCTGCCTCAAAAAACCAGGGCTGGGAGTTTGGCTCAGCGGCTTACGCGCCTGTCAAGCAGGCGCGAGGTTATGAGCTCGATCCCCAGTGCCACAAAAAAAAAAAAAAAAAAAGAATTAGGCAAAGATTTTGTCCCCATACTGGCTGAGGGGCACAAATAAGACCCCTACCCAAGCCTGCCATGACAGTAACAGAATATCAAAATGAAACTCTCCTGTGAAGGAAAAGTAAATTTCTAATGAGAGTCAGATCCATGAAACAAGCCGCTTCTGGTTTTTCAGGGAAAAACTCTTACCAAGTCCTATCTTACAGAACTGGAAAAGTATTAAGGACATTAACTTATTACAGATGAACAAGATATCATTTTTGAAGATAAATCTGTCTCCAAGTGCGTAAAAATGAATGATACAGGGAAAAGCAGAAAAGAGAAAGGGAAAAGAACTCTAAAGGTAAAGAAAGTTAAAAGATAAATGAGTACCAGAACTAAGGTGGTGACACTAGAAATCAAAAAGGTTTTAAAGCCAGGTAAGATGGCACACATCTGTAATCCCAGCACTCAGGAGGTTGAGGTAAGAGGATCACTTTGAGTTCAAGGCCATTCTGGACTACATAGCACGTTCAAGGCCAGCCTTCACTGCATAGTGACACCCTGCTTCAAATAAACAAAAATAAAAAGGTTTTTAAAACCATATCTGATATAGTATCGACAAGACTCACCATCTGAAACTAGATAATAAGGGAAAGATGAGAAGCACAGATTACTCAGAGGTTTCTAACTTGGGTGACTAAAAGCCCGTAACTAAAAGAATACATGAAAAAAACAGGTTGAAATGGAAAGAGCACTACGGTATTTGGGAAAACAAGTAATTGACAAGAAAAAAAGAAATAAAAATTCAGTTTTAGTGAACTTGCAATATTTCTGAGAAAGCAAAAGAGGTCAAAGCATGATTTGGAAATACAGATTGTAAATTTCTGAAACAAAACAGAAAAATGTGGAAAGGAAATCACATAATGTATTTAATGGGCATGTATAAAACTACTACTATAGAAGAGACTGACCAAGAAAAATACTTGGAGGCTATGAAAAGAACTTCTTGAGCTTGTAAAAAAGAAAGACAACGGCTTGGGCTACAACACGAGTGCAAGGCCGGCCTGAGCTACATAGTGCGACCCTGCCTCAAAAAAACCAGGGCCGGGAATTTGGCTCAGTGCCTTAAGCGCCTGCCCTGGCAGGCGTGAGGTTGTGAGTTCAATCCCCGGTGCCGCAAAAAAAAAAAAAAAAAAAAAAAAAAAGAAAGACAAGGATGACCGTAAAGAAGCAGTTCAAGAGAAGAGCCATGAGAATCCCATTTTATAAAGCAGAGAAGTTTCAAGGAAGAAAAGGACAACCAAATGTTATGAAAGGCCAAACAATATCTACAAAAAATATTCATCAGACTTGGCATTTATTAGGACATTTAAGTGATCTTAGAGAGAATTTCAGTAACAAAAGTGAAAGAGAAGGCAGACGTGGGCAAAAAAAATAAATGGGAAATAAGCAAACTATATCAGCAGCAAAAAATTCAAAAAAATTCCCTGTGATCAGACTGTGGTCTTTAAATACCATTTCCTACTGAAAGGTAGCAGGGTTTCTTAAAGAATTGGCTAATTTGCCAGGTGTGGTGGCACATGCCTGTAATCCCAGCAGTTGGGAGGCTGAGGCAGGAGGATCTCTGTGAATATTTGAGGTTAGCCTGAGCTACAAAGCAAGTTCAAGGCCAGCATAGTGAGACCCTGTCTCAAAAAGACAAAAAAAAAAAAAAGAGAGAGACAAAGAAAGAAGAAAAAAAGAATTGGCTAATTTCAAATATGACATACTAGAATATAGAGTAAGTCTCAATACATCTTTTTGGCTATAAAGGAAAGGCTCAGTCAAGGACTACTAAAGTTGTCAAAAGGACACAGGTGCTTAAATATTGTATCATTTTTGTCATTAATGTAAACAAAATTACTTTCTCAATTTCCATTTGGGATTGCTCATTGTAAGTGTATAGAACTACTATTAATTTTAGTGTGTTGATTTTGTATCCCTCCAACTTTGATGAATTTATTATTAGCTCTAAATGTTTTTGTGAATTTTAAGAGTTTTCTCATACAAGAGCATATTGTCTGTAAAGAAAGTTTTACTTTTTCCTTTCCAATTTGGATGTCTTTTATTTCTTCTTTTCTTGCCTAAATGTTCTCGCTAAAACTTCAAATACTATGTTGGGTAGAAGTGGCAAAAAAGGACGTATTTGTCTTATTGCTGATCTTAAGGGGAAAGCTTTTAGTCTTGCACCAATGAGTATGATGTTAGTTATGATTTTTCAAATACAGCCTTAACATCTTTTAAAAAATTTCCTTCCATTCCTAATTTACTGAAATGCTTTTACAATAAAGAGGTCACTGAATTTTAAGTGCTTTTTTTTTTTTGCATTAAATGAGATGATAATGTAGGATTTTTTCCTTTTATTAATGTTGTACTTTAAACTGACACTAAAGAGTTTTTATGCAGTTTGTTTTGTTATGTTGCTTTGTTTTTTGTAGCGCTAATAATTGAACGATGGGCCTCAAACATGGCAGGTAAGTGCTCTACCACTGATCTAAAACCCCCAGCCCAGTCAGATATGGTAGTATATGCCTGTGGTCCCAGTACTCAAGAGGCTGTGGCAGGAGCATCACCATGAGTTCAAGGCCACCCTGGACAACATACTGGGTAGGTAAATGTTTATTTCAAAGGAAACAAAAAAGATTTCAAATGTTTTTACCACAAAGAAGTGACAAATGATTGAGGAAGTAGATATGCTTCCTCTGATTTTCACATTACACAAGTACACATAAAACACAGTATCACATAAACATGCATAATCGTATGCGTCAATTAAAAAAAAAGCTGTTAAATTCTAAAACACTAAGAAAAAAATACAGACAAAAAACATATACGCCCTTGAATCTGGCAACAGTTTTCTTACATAGGAGACCAAAACCACAAGATTAACCAATCAACTAAACTTGATTTAACATGTTCCCACCAGCTTGTACCACTGGTGGTACATGCATGACTGTCCCATCGGGCAACCTGTACCACCAAGGAAATGTCCCATGTGTATACAACTAGTGGTTCAAACCCACCCAACAGCAAGACATAATTACAACCCATCGTAAACATGTTAAAATTCAACTTTTGTGCATCAAAGAATTTTTTCACAAAAGTGAAAAGACAACCTACAGAATACAAGAGAATATCTGCAAATCATGTATATGTCAATAGTTTAATATCAGAATATATATAAGAATTCCTACAACTCAACAATAAAAAGGCAAACCCAATGTAAAAATGAATAGAGGACTTAAGCAGACATTTCTCCAAAAAAGGATATACTGATGGTCAAGGGGCACACAAGAAGATGCTCAGTTTCATTAGTCACTTGAAAAATTCAAATTCAAACCACAATAAAACACCACTTCACAGACCGCAGGAGAAAATAAATTATTGGTAAGGACATGGAAAAACTGGAACCCACATCCATCACTGGTGGGAATGGAAAATGGCACATAACTATAGAAAACAGTTTGGCAAAGTTGGGTATAGTAGCACACGTCTGTTATCTCAGGACTCTGGGAGTCTAACCTGAAACCTAGCCTAGACCTGTCTCAAAAAAATAAAAAGGGGATTGGGGTACAGCTTAGTGCAAAGGCCCTGGGTTAAATCCCCAGTACCTTCCCCCCAAAAAAGTATGACAGTGCCTCAAAAAGATAAA
>RJWM01048678.1:0-11246 GCA_004363535.1 Dasyprocta punctata
AAAAAAAAAAAAAAAAAAAAAAAAAAAGACAGAATTAGTTACAGAATCACTAACAAAGTTTCTGCCTCCTACAGCAACATGAAAACTGATCCAAAATCTAGCCCAAGTGAAAATTAATTTATTACAAATTCACACTCCAAACGGACACTAAGCCACCCCAAAACTGCCAGAAAGAAGCTTTATAATAATCCGTCACAGAGAATTTAGTTGAAGATAAGCAGAGGGGAAAAGTGTTAAGTGGCTATGTAGAGAAGGTACTGCCTAAAAACCCAGACAGTAATTAAATCCATAAATGTTTTACCTTGAGTTGTTCTTTGAAGGCAAAGTATTTTCCAGAGCAATTAAGCTCATAGTTGAGCTGGCACTTCTGCTCCTCCAGGGTTTCGCTGTCCATATCCCACCCCAGTTTGGCCGCCTGTTTTCCAAACATTTTGTGGTACTCATCTAGAATTGCTCTAGAAATGGTCTTGATCTGTGTGTGGTAGTCACTCACCGCCTAAAACAACACAAAGTGTCTGAGAAAGAGGCCTTCAAGTGGTCGAGACTATACACCTGAAGTCTAAAACTGAGGTTTTATGTTCAACAACCGGTGATGCAGCTCCGTGGCACAGTACCTGCCTGGCAAGCACGAGGTCGTGAGTTTGATCCCCGGGACCAAAAACAAAAAAAAGAAAAAAAAACTTAATGTTCAACAGCACTTTAGATAAAAACGGGATGCCCTTTCCTTCCCAGCTTAGAAATCATCAGCCAAAGACTAAACATCGTAGGCTGTCACTGCACACCACTGATCACAGGAACCAAGAATGGAAGTATGCAAAGCTTTGAGTGACTTTTCACTCCCCCCAAAGACAAACTGACAAGCCCGTGCCATCTTCAAGGGCGCAAACTCATCTCGGTGCCCACAGTTTCACGATGGTTTCACGCTTACCTTCTGCGCTCCTCCTGTCCGACGGGTAAGAGGTGGCCGTGGAGGAATCATTTCTTTGACCCTGAATCAGAAAAAATATATTTAAAACATATAAAATATATTCTTTGCGAATTTGTCCTCTCGTGTCCACCTGGGTAGTGGGGACCTGAGGCCGCCTCCCCGCTGCTCCCGCACGGAAAGCCCAGCGGGGACGGGTCCAGGTCGGCAGGAAGCAGCTACTCGGCATGCATCTAAGTGGATTTTTGGCTATCTGAGCCCCAGCTTTACGCTTTCTTTTTTTTTTCTCCAGCACCGGGTCTTGAACTCACAACCTCGAGCCTGCCAGACAGGTGCTTAAGTCACTGAACCAAACTCCTGGCCCTGGTTTTTTGAGGCAGGGTCGCACTATGTAGCTCAGGCCGGCCTTGTGCTCGCGTTGTAGCCCAAGTCGGCCTCAAACTCACAATGCTCCTCCTACCTCAGCCTCCCGAGTGCTGGGATTAAAGGTGTGCACCACCACCAATTTTTTAAAAAATTGCTATTATACACAAGTGGCTGCTTGGCTAGGGGTTGGAAAACAGTGAGTATCATGATTTTAGGGGCACTCAGTTAAGTCTCTAAAGATTCAGAAATCTAGATGATATCAGCAAGTAAAAACTTTTCTTTAGTTTCCACCTAGGATAAAAAATATTCTCCTGGTCATAGTTTCCAGGAGTACAATAATTACAACAAGGTTACCAGATTATAAGGCTAAGAACACATTCTGTCTTCATCAAATCACTGATGTGAAAACTTCTACCTTCCATTTTGAGGAAACCTAGCAAGAACTCGCCAGGGATAAGTTACTGCTCTTTTCCCTGAACTTTCAGATTCTTTTTTTTTTTTTTTTTTTCTGGCACTGAGAATTGAGCTCAGGGCCTCACACTTGGCAGGCAGGTGCTGTGCCGCTGAGCTACATCCCTGGCCCCAGATTCTGCTTCAGTACACTGTACTGCCTTCAAGTCCACAGGCAAACTCACAAATTCAGTTTTTTATAGAATTGATATATCTCTGTTCATAGGAATTTTAATCTGATTTATTTTGATAGGTGATACATCTACATGATTCAAGATTTAAAAGTATAAAATGGAAATTATCTCCTTTAACTTTGTTTTCTAGCCTCCAAATTTTTTCACCAGACAAAATGTTATTTATTAATCAAAAAATATATACAAAGAAACCAGACGTGGTGGCGCACGCCTTTAATCCCAGTACTCTGGAGGCTGAGGTAGGAGGAGTGTTGTGAGTTCGAGGCCAGCTTGGGTTACAACGTGAGTGCAAGTCCAGCCTGAACTACATAGTGCGACCCTGTCTCAAAAAACTAGGGCTGGGAGTTTGGCTCAGCAGCTTAAGCACCTGCCTGGCAGGCGCAAGGTTGTGAGTTTGATCCCTAGTGCCACCACCAAAAAAAAATAAATATATATACACACACACACACACACACACACACACACACACACACACGAAGTGCCTAAAATATATACTGAGTGCTGTAGAGAGCAGTAAAGTTTCACAGCTGCCGCCCCGCCTCTCTCACCTGTGGGCATCAGGTGTGTCAGCCTACATTTCCCATGATCCTCTCCAGCCTACCCCGAAAATGACAACAGCCTATCCGTGCTCACCACACCCCTGTGCAATGACAGCTTCCGTTCCTGCTTCTATATAAGCTGTAAACACTTCTGCAATAAATGAGGACTTGATCGGATATCCGTCTTGTCTTCCTTTCTCTCACCCCAGCCTTGCCCTCCCCCATCTCCATGCCCTCTCCTCGAGACCCCCGTTTCTTTTAGGACCTGCAGGCGGGATCAGAGTGCCTCTGGTCCATCATATGAGTTTCTAGGCCTAAGCACAGAACATTAAACAAAATAGACAAAAACTCTTCCCCTCGTGGAGCTTACAGTCTAGAAGGGAAGGAAAGACAATATACAAGATAAATAATTAAGACAAGTATGCTAGTAATATGTGCCGCAGAGAAAAGCAGTGCAGCAGGGCCAATGGATCACGGTGGGGTTTCGAGGCCGCAGAATGGGAAAGCATATTTAACCAAGAAAGGTCTCACTGAGGTGTTAACATTTGCGGAAAGACACAGAGAAGTGAAGAAGATATTAAGGGTTAGAATGCATCAGGTAGCCAGACTTAGTGCCACACACCTGCAGTCCCAACACTTGAGAGGCTGAGGCAGGAAGATTGCTGTGAGGTCAAGGCCAGACTGGGCTACATAATGAGTTCAAGGCCAGCCTCCACTACATAGTGAGATTCAGTCTCAAACAAGCAAACAAAACACATCAGGCAGAGGACCGCAAGTGCCAAGCTCTCCCTGTGAGAATGTGCCTGACTGGCTGAGTGTGGTGGTGCACACCTATAATCCCAGCACTTGAGAGGCCAAGGCAAGAGGATTGCTGTGAGTTCGAGGCTGGCCTGGACTGTACAGTCAGACCCTGGCTCAAAAAACAAGAGTATGTACTTGACGTGTGAGGAATAGCTTTTGGGGTATATTCCAGAGCCAAACTAATGGAATAAACTATTGGAAGTGAATTATCAGAAAAAAGGGTTAAAAGACCCATGAATTGCTATTTAAAAAGGTATTATCAAATTGCTCTCCCATAGAGATTTGCTACTTTATTCTCTCCTAGTTTGCAACAGAGGGCCTATTTCCAAACATCCTCATCAACAACAGAATGAGTTGCTAAACCTTTATGATATAAAGCAATGTAAAAACAAGGTACTTCAGGGTAATTTCAATTTGCATTTCTTTTATTATAAAATTAACTGAGGCAAGACAAAACAGGGACTAGGAAGAAAAACAGAAAAAAATTTAAAAATGTGTATATTTGATCATTAAAAAGGCCAACAAAATTGATAAACCCTTAGAAAGATTAAGACAAAGGTGAGAAGACTCAAATTTTTAAAACTAGAAATGAAAATGGGTACATTACTACCAATTTTACTGAGAGAAAGGGGATAAAAGAATACTTTAAATCAGGGCTGGGAGTTTGACTCAGTGGCTTAAGCGCCTGTCTGGCAGGCGCAAGGTTGTGAGTTCGATCCCCGGTGCCACAAAAAAAAAAAAAAAAAAAAAGAATACTTTGAATTACTGTATGCCAACAAATGGGTTAACCTAGATGCAATACACAACTTTCTAGGTATACAAGTAAAGCAGGATGGTACCATATAAAAAACAGTTAAGAATTACACATGTGGGACTTGGTGGTAAGCCATTTCTGTGCACAAGGCCCTGAGTTCAATCCCAGCACCACAAGGAAGGAAAAAGAATTACAAGTATGTATGTGTGGCTTCGTGTGTGTGTGTGTGTGTGTGTGTGTGTGTGTGTCTATGAGAGACAGAGACAGAGAGAGAATGTGTGTATGTATAATATAGAAGTTTTAAAGTAACTTCAGAAAGATAGACACGAAGGTGTTAAAAGAGGTTATCACTAGATGAGTAGAAATCTTGGTGTTTTTATACTTTGTTGTCCATCTCTATGTTCTAAAATTTTTTTTTATAATGAGCATATGATGCTTTTGTAATTAGGAAACTACAATAAGAAAAGAAATTCCATCTGGAAAAACAAAAACAGCAACAACAACAGAAAACTGTTGCTTAAGCTGGGCGTGGTGGCGCACGCCTTTAATCCCAGCACTCAGGAGGCTGAGGCAGGAGGGGTGTTGTGAGTTCGAGGCCAGCTTGGGCTACAACGCCAGTGCAAGGCCAGCCTGAGCTACACAGTGCAACCCTGCCTCAAAAAGCTAGGGCTGGAATTTTGGCTCAGTGGCTTATGTGCCTGTCTGACAGGTATAAGGCTGTGAGTTCGATCCCTGGTGCTGCAAAAAAAAGAAAAGAAAAGAAAGAAAGAAAGAAAAAAGAAAACTGTTGCTCAGCCTGGGGAAATTACATTTGGGGGAACAAACCAATTTCCTCTTGTTTTGGCCTAAACTGTTTTTATGAGGACCACTGCTCCATACCTTCTGGCCAGTTCCTCCGGCAATCGTTTTGGAACCAAGGCTTTGTCCAGCTCGATCTCCAACACAATGTATGTCCCTGCTTCTAAATATTGCTGGAAAGACATTTTTCTTATTTATTTCCAAGAAAAAGACATTTATGAGAAAATGTAATAACATAATACAAGGCACAGAGGAAATACATATACAACTACATACCGAGAATGATCTCAACTGTTAACATATTTTTTATATAGAAAAGTAATTGGAAAGACATAGGGCAACAATGGTTATACCTCAGAGGGAAGCGTTCTCGTTTTTCTTAAAAATTTCTACCTAAGTTGAAGTCGTATTAAATCTGTTCATAATTTTTTCCTTGGAACTGGTTTTTTTGTTGTTGTTCTTTGTGACAGGTGTTGCTATGTAATTTAGGCTGGCCTTGAACTCACTATATAGTTCAGGGTAGCCTCAATCTTGTGACTCGCCTACCTCAGCCTTCCGAGTGTGGGATTACAAGTGTGTGACACCATGTACAGCTGTCCTTGGAACTGTTTTAACTGAATGCCATTTTTTCTTCCACAAATCCTGTTTCATGGGTCCTACAGAAATATTCACAACCTTCTTACAGTCCCTCTCAAGAATCTCCCCACCACCACCTACCAACTCTGACTGTTGAACACAGATTCGTGCCAGGATCCTAAATAAACCGTAACATGCAAACTTCTCATTTCTCCCATATCAGCTCTGCTGACTTTCCTCTTACTGGCACTGTCACCCTTACAGAAAGTGAGATTGAAACCAACAATCCCAAACTGTCCCAGTTCTAAACACCTCGCCTCTGCGAGTTTCCGACCCTTCTTCCCACCCCCGGCCCCGGCATCACACTGTCCTCAGCACTCCTCTGCACTGCAGGCAGAACCTGTGAACCCCACAGCACTTCAGCCTCTCTCACACCCTTGAGAGAATTCAGTCTCTAATGTGTGAGGTCTTATTTTCATGTGACTTAAAAACGTTCGAGATGAGTCTAGAGTCCCTTATCACCTATAGAATAAAGCCCAAACTTTTTAGCAAACCCTCCCTGTTTTTCAATAACGTGACTGCCTCTCTCTTCTTTCACACCTCTTTCTGCAACCTCTCCTTTCTTTTCATTCTTACACGTCAAACACTGAACTGATGGAACCCTCAATTCTGCTCTTGTAAATTTTCTCTCTGCTTTGAACAGTGCTGTCCCCTGGCTACTCCCTTCATCTTCGTCTGGCAGAGTCTTCTTTGTCCTTCGCTACTTAATTCAGTGGTCACTGCTTGCGTGAAGCCTGCTCGGGGACGGCCCCATCCTGACAGACAGGCCACGCTGCATCCGGAGACTGAGCACAATTCACACTGCTGCCTCTGGTCCAGCACTCAGTGCCATTGTGTGTCATGGTTAGTTAGGTTCCGTCTGTTTCTGCTACCAGACCGCTGAGTGTCCTGAGACGGATAAATAAATGCTGCCACTATATATCTTTGCATCCCTCATAGTGCTTAATAGAACAGAATTCATGCAAGGCACAAAATGTTAATGATGAAAGAACCTTAAAGTTAATCTGGTACCAACTCATGTTACAGAATCTCAACAAAACGAATCTCCCCACAATCATGGGCAAACCTAGGAGGGTAATGCACATACCCTGCCCCAAGCACCTCCCACTCCAGCTGTCTTGCTCGGTAAAGATCTGACAAACTTAAACATAATTTTCCAAACCTTTGTAGATAGTTACCTGTCCTTCGGGATTGTGACTTAGAGGGGCTTCGCCTTCCACAGGAGTATCTGAGCTCTGAGACTTTACACTAGACACTTGCTGTAAGAAAGTTAACACACCTCAAAAACTGAATTTATGAACAGTCTTCAAATGGCCAGAACAATGATCATTACGTAGCATCAAACACAGACTACAGCAACACCGCGCGCCATGAGAGCCTCTGGGGTCTAAGAGGATTGCCGGCTCCACGACCTACCGCTTCACCAAGCTTGGGCTTTCCATCCGCGTCCTTCTCTTTGCCTGCCTTGTCTTCTTTTGGAGTCTTAGAAACCAGTGATTTGGGCACTGGAGAACTAACTGCTCCTACTTTATTATTCTGAATCAAATGATGGCCAGTATCCCGGAACAAGCTGAATAAACATTTGGTCTGGAAACAAACAAAAAATGCAATGAATCACGGGCAAATGAGACCAAGTTGAAAGCATTATTTGCTCTTCCACATAATTTCTACATTGCAGAATCAGCAAAAGGAACTGAAAAACTCCACTGCATTTTCCCTCTTCTATAACATGCAAAAACACCACAGAAAGTTAGCTGCCTACCCTTCAGGAAGTCTTAAGAGGAAACCCTATAACCCAATTTGATTCCAGTGTCTCAAAACTCTTGTCTTCAGAAAATTCATCTAGCCAGGGATATAGCTCAGCAGCACAACGCCTGCCTGGCAAGTGTGAGGTCATGAGTTTGACTCATGGTACCAAAAAAAAAAAAAAAAAGAAGAAGAAGAAAGAAAGAAAGAAAGAGAAAAAGGAAAAGAAAAAAAAAAGAAAAATTAATCTAGCCAGGTGTGGTGTGGCACATGCCTCTAATGCCAGCACTCTGGGAGGCTTAGGCAGGAGGATGACAAGTTCAAGCACAGCCTGGGCAATTTAGTGAGATCCCGTCTCAAAATAAAAAATTAAAAAAGGCTAAGGATTGCAGCCCTGTGTAAAGGCCTGGGTTCAATCTCCAGTACCACAAAAAAGAAAATGTTTCATCTTTGACACATAATTTCAAATAACTTTAAGTGGTACAACTTATTTTTATACAAGAAATAATACTGGCCTAATTACTACTGTCAATTATATTTGGAAAAATAAGACAAGGTTAAAGTCCAAAGTAAGCCAGGCGTAGTGCAACACACCTGCAATCTCAGCACTCGGGAGGCTG
The DNA here is from genome assembly GCA_004363535.1 of Dasyprocta punctata. Classification (NCBI taxonomy): domain Eukaryota; kingdom Metazoa; phylum Chordata; class Mammalia; order Rodentia; family Dasyproctidae; genus Dasyprocta; species Dasyprocta punctata. The sequence continues at coordinate 7,830 of RJWM01048678.1, forward strand.
AGGCAGGAGAACTGTTGCAAGTTCGAGACCAGCCTGGGCTACAAAGTGAGCTCAAGCCCAGCCTGAACTGCATACTGAGACCCTGTCTCAAAAGGAAGAAAGGAAGAATAATAATAAAAAATTTAAAAAATAAAGTCTAAAGTAAAACCTTTCCATGGGTCAAACTATAGCTAAATGACTGGAAAAGAGTCTTTTAACTGTGTTTTACTTAAACAACATGGGTGATTCTCAAAATAATTTAAACTAAGTGAAAATACCCAGACCCTCCCCACTGGTGTGTGCTACCACTCCCAGCTGTAGAATCTTGACTGTGATGATAACTTCACAGGTTACATGTATATGCCAAAACTTTAAAACTGCATGTTAAATAGATGCAGTTTGTTATTTGCTAATTATACATCAATAACACTATTCAAAAGACAACCCAACAATTAAAGAAAAATTTTGAGTACTAAAAATGACTCACAATCTTATCACATCTATCATAATTACTGTATTTCATAGGTGCAAATTTTAAAAATGTTTTTTCAAGCCGGGCGTGGTGGCGCACGCCTTTAATCCCAGCACTCGGGAGGCTGAGGTAGGCAGAGCATTGTGAGTTCGAGGCCTGGCTTGGGCTACAACGTGAGTGCAAGATCGGTCTGAGCTAGATAGTGCGACCCTGCCTCGAAAAACTAGGGCCGGGAGTTTGATTCAGTGGCTTAAGCGCCTGTCTGGCAGGTGCAAGGTTGTGAGTTTGATCCCTGCTGCTCCAAAAAAAATAAATAAGAAATAAAAATGTTTTTTCAAACTTTCTCCACTTTGGGATAAGCTGTACAGTGAGACCATTTTGTACAAAGGGACATTGTGCAATGTGTGGCCTTCTTTTACGTAACATGATTTTGAGGTTCATCTGTGTTAAAGCATTTATCAGTGGTTCATGCCTTTTTTTTTTTTTTACAAAAGAATTGTTGAGATATATTTTACATTTCATGTGATTTACTCATTCAAAATGCACAATGATTTGGGGTATGTTATTAATTATTATTTCATTTTTCATTATTAAATAGTATTCCCTATACTATAATAGATACCATATTTTGTTTATTCATTCAGTAGCGGCAGACATTTGGATTGTTGTGAACTTACCTATGTGCCTTCGTGTGAATGCCCTTTTCAGTTCTCCTGGGTAGTTTGTAGGATTGATTTGTTGGTATGTATGGTATATTTATATTTAACATAGATGGTAGGGTATTGGGAATTGAACTCAAGGCCTCAAACTTGCCAGGCAGGCGCTGTGCCACTGAACTAAACCTCCTGCCCAATACAGATTTTCTATACAGTTGTCTCATCAAGTACTGAGTGCAGAATATTGAAATTTCTAAATGCTATTGCCCGGTTGTTCATTTTTGTTTTCAATTCTGTTGATTAGCCGGGCGTGGTGGTGCACACCTTTAATCCCAGCACTCGGGAGGCTGAGGTAGGAGGAGCATTGTGAGTTTGAAGCCGGCTTGGACTACAACGCGAGCGCAAGGTCGGCCTGAGCTACATAGTGTGACCCTACCTCAAAAAACCAGGACTGGGAATTTGGCTCAGTGCCTTAAGCGCCTGCCCTGGCAGGCGCGAGGTTGTGAGTTCAATCCCCGGTGCCGCAAAAAAAAAAAAAAAAAAAAAAAAAAAAAAATTCTGTTGATTATTTCTTCATGTGTCATGAGATAATTGTACTATTAGATATGTATACATTTATAATTGCTCACTCTTTCTGAAGTGTTGACTTTTAGTCATCATGACATGCCTGTGATATAGCTCTCAGGAGGTTAAGGAAGGAGGACTGAGATCAAGGCTAGCCCGGGTTACGCAGTGTGACCCTGTCTCTAAAAAACTCCTAAAATTGTTACCAAAAAATGTGTGATCATACACACACACACACACGCACACACACATGGTTGATTCTCCAGATCCAGGTCTTCCACATCCATGGATTCAAACAACCATGGATCAGAAATATTTTGAAAATATTTTATTTGTGTGGAGCACATACATATTTTTCCTTGTTATTAGTGCCTGAATGATAGTCTTAACCGTTTACACAGCATTTAGTGTGCACTGATGTTGTAAGTAACCTAGAGAAGATTTAAAGGACACAGGAAGATATGTGTAGGTTCTATGCAAATGCTATGCCATTTTATATAAGGGAATTAAGCATCTATGGATTTGGGGACCTGCAGGGGGTCCCGGAACCAACTCCCATGGATACCTAGTGATAACTGTCTATGTGCTCAGGGAAAAAGCCAATCTTACCATGTTGTTTCCTAGGAGAAAGCGACTCTTTGTAGAGTACAACAAACATTTCTTATTATCTCGTCACTGTAAACAGCTATTTTTCAATAGTATCATAAAAGGCCTATTATCTATTTGTACATCAACTGAGCAGTATCACTTGAACCAGAAATTACAAACAGGGATTTACCTCGAGGAAACAATTTAACATGACCAAAAAAACCCATGCTCAAGAAAACTTTTGGCAAATCTATAATATAGCAAAAACTAAAAATAAGATTAAATGTCTAATAATAGAGAAATGTTTAGTAAATTATGGTAAATAAAAATGACAGAATATACATTATCCACTAGGATAATTACTGGACAGACGACTAATACCTAGACTATATAAAGAACTCAAAAATTAGACTTTCCAAAATAAAACACCCGATCAAAAAATGCCCAACTGAAATGAATAGGTACTTCTCAGAAGAAGTACAAACGGCCAACAGATACATGAAAAAATGTTCAACACCTTTGGTGCTTGAAAAAATCCAAGTTAGAACAACACAGAGGTTTCATGAAAAAACTGGCTAGTATCAAGAAATCAAATACTTACAAATGCTGGTGAGGCAGTGGGGGCGGGGGGAAGGAACCCTTGTACACTACTGGTGGGAATGTAAACCAGTATAACCACTATGGAGATTCCTCAAAAACTAAAACTAGAAATTCCATTTAACCCAGCTGTTGCCCTTCTAGGTACCTTTCCGAAAAAGTTAAAGATATCATAATACAGTGATCCATGCATACCCATCTTTATAGCAGCACAATTCATAATAGTTAAACTTTAGAAGCAGCCTATAAATCCACTAACAGATGAATGGCTAAAGAAAGTATGGTGTTCATACACAATAGAATTCTACTCTGCCATAAAGAAAGATAAACTTGGCTCATTTGTAGGAAAATGGATGCACCTCAAGATCATAACGTTAAGTGAAATAAACCAGACACACAAACTTAAATATCACACCTGCTCTTATATAAGAAAGATAAAATACAAATAAAGAGCAAAATAAAAGACAGATATTAGAAAATAGTGAAATAAATGTTTTGCAAATTGGGAGGGGGCCAGGAGATAGAGGGAGAGGGGAGGGGAGGGAGTAGAAGGGGATTAAA
>RJWM01048679.1:0-11400 GCA_004363535.1 Dasyprocta punctata
GAAATAAACCTTTCCTCCCTTACCTTGTGAGTGTCGGGTATTTTGTCTCAACAAGTAGAAAAGTACCTAAGACACTTTTGAACAAAGGAAACTCCAGGATAAGATAGTTTCAATAATAATTAAGCTAAATATTTAGGAAATAAAGAATAAATATTTAAGAAATATATAATAAAGATCTATGGAAAACTCATTCTAATTGTAGAAGAGGGAATAGATTCTAAGTAATTGTTTTAAGACTTTTATGGAACTGTAATTCATGTATCATAAAATTTAGCCATTTAAAGTATATAGTTCAAGTTTTGAATATATTCACAGAGGTATTGCAATCAACTTTAGAAATTTTCCTCAACCTCAAAGAAACCCATTCCTATTATGAGTTACTAAGGGTCTGCAACCTGCTCTAATTCCTTTGTCTCTAACCCTAGCAACTACTAATTTATTTTCTATCTCTACAGAGTTGCCTGTTATAGATATTTCATATACAATGAATCACACAAGATATAATTTTTTGTGTCCAACATTTTAATGCATAATGTTTTGAAGATTCTTCTGTGTTACAGTATTATTAGAACTTCTTTCCTTTTTCATTGCTGAATAATATTTTAATGTGTAGATATACCATATTTTACTTATTCATTTACCAGTAGATAACCATTTGGATTGTGACCATTGTTTAGACATTATTGAAAATACTGATAAAAATATCCTTGTATGAGGGCTTGTATGAACATATATTTTCATTCTTCACCAATGTGCATGTAGGAGTGGAATTGTTGGTTCATATGATAACTCACTTTAATCATGTAAGTAAGGACTGCTACACTTTTTTAAAACAACTGCACCACTTTGAATTCCCTGTGGCAATGTATGAAGGTTCTCTTTTTTCCACACTGTAACCTATCCTTTTAATTGTGTCTTTTTAAATTTGAGCCATTCTGATTGGCATGAAGTAGTGAATAATTCTGATTCTGATTTGCATTTTTTAGTGGCTAGTGTTAGTATTCACATTTCTTTTCACTTGTTGGTTCAATTTTTTTTTAAACCAACAGTATGCCAATAACAATATCAGAAAAAGAAATGATACAACAAGAAAATTGCAAAACAATATCCTTCAGAAGCTGGGCATGATAGCACATGCCTGTAATCCCGGCACTCAGGAGGCTGAGGCATGAGAATTGCTGCAAGTTTGAGGCCAGCTTGGGCTACAAAGTGAGTTCAAGGCCAGCCTGAACTATATAGTGAGACCTTGTCTCAAAATGACTATATATATAATATATATATATATATATATATATATGTATGTATATATACAGAGAGAGACAGAGAGACAGAGACAGAGAGAGACAGAGAAAGAGGAAAAGAACAAAGAATAAATCTTGAACTATCCCTTGAGCATTATACAAAAATTAGCTACTACCAAGGCATATGCCTATATTTAAAAATTTCAGCTATAAAATTTTTGAAAGAAAATTATAGAGAAATTTCTTTGTATTGTTAGGTTAGGCAGACATTCGATATATATAACACCAAAGACATGATGCACAAACATAAAGATGTTTTTTAAAAAAGGCATAGAAAAGTCAAAGATTGGGAAAAAGTTCATATATCTGAAGAAGTTTGTAGCTGGAATTACAAATTATTTTCAAAACTAATTAATAGGAAAACAATCCAACTTTTAAAAGACAGCAAAGTTTGGAACAGATACTCCATCAAGGTAGAAGTGCAGATGAAAGATATATAAAAAGCTACTCTGCACTCTTTTCATGAGAATATAATTTAAAGTCATAATTAGATATCTCTATCAATCTATCAGAATTAATTAAATTAAAAGAAATAAAAAACACAAAATAAAACAACTAGAGAAACTGAAACCCTCATAAATTGGTGGAAATGTGAAGTAGGAAAACAATTGGCATTTTCTTATAAAATTTAGTATATATTTGTATTGTATAACCCAGCAATTTCATCTGTGGATATGCACCCACATGAAATCAATACTTTCATTCTCATGAGAACCATATTTTTGTATTTATACTGAATTTGCTGTGATTAACCCTCAAATGAAAAGAATCCTGATGTCCCCTAACTGGTGAATGGCAAAACTAACTAACTAACTAACTAACGAACAAACCATGGTAAGCCAATATAACAAAATCCTCAGCACCATTAAGAATGGACTATTGACACACGCAACCACATGGTGACCTTCTCAATATTACTTTAAGTGTTAGGACCCAGATCCAAAATGCCGCACATCATCTAGGGGGTCTCCTTCTGAGGGCTGCAGCCATTGTTGATTCCCTATGGTCTTGTTTTGAGGGCCTATATCATTTCCATTGTTTTGTTGGGTTGGGTTTTATTCTCTTTTGTTTTGTTTATGGTAAATCCAATGTCAGAAGAAGCTGTTTCAAGGACAGCAAGATATATTATGGTAGGAATTTTGGATTTACTATTGCCTTGTTTTGAAATCTTTATTGCATTCATTGTTTTGTTTTTATTGTTTCTAATCTATTCTGTTCTGTTTGATTTTTACTATGTCCGAAGTTATCTACAGCTATTTTGAAGACATCAAAAGGCATTATGGTAACTATTGTTGATTTCATAATGTTTTGAACTCCTGTATGTCTTACACTGGTTTGCTTTGATTGGTTTTATTCTGTTTTATCCTCTTTAAAATAAAAAAAAATGTCTGACACTGCACAATTCTAGCTTCATTTTCAGTATGTTCTGAAAAATGCAAAATTACAGTAGGAACCAGAAACAGATCAGTGGTTTCTAAGTGATGAGCTAGGAGAAAGGAAATGAGGGAAGTTTTTGGAGGGACAATGGACATTTTAGAGAATAAATATAGTCATTGTCATTCACTTTTCTGTGTTTCATAAAACCAAACAGAACTTCATAGTTAAATGAGAATTTTAAACTGTGTGTAAAATATACCTTAATATTTTACTCTGTGTAAATTAGATCCTAATAAAGGGGAAGGAAAAACAAGCACAGCAGTCTTGTGAATTGTGATGGTGGTGGTGGCAGTGGTGGGAGTGGTGGGAGGACACAGCAGATGGGAGTTCCTGTTTGCATACCAGTCATACAACTGACTGAGTGAGTTTGAATACTTCTTTTGGCTTCTCCTGTGCCCAAAGTTTTGCGTTTCCAGTAAGAAGACTGAATGAAGTAATGACTAGACATTTTGATAAAGAGATTTTTCTCAAAAAAGAAAAGAAAAGCCAGGTGTGGTGGTACATGCCTTTAATCCCAACACTTGGGAGGTTGAAGTAGGTGGAGCATTGTGAGTTCGAGGCTGACTTGGACTGCAGTGTGAGCAAGGTCGGCCTGAACTACATAGTGCAACCCTGCCTTGAAAAAAACAAGGGCCACAAATTTGACTGAAGTGCCTGCCTGGCAGGTGTGAGGCTGTGAGTTTGAACTCTGGTACTGGAAAAAAAAGAAATTATTCTCTTCTCTCCTCTCCCTTCCGCTCCTCTTCTAGTCTCCCCCACCACCACTAGGGTATTGGAGATTGAACCAAAGGCCTTTGCCTTAAAAAAAAAAAAAAAAAAAAAAAATATATATATATATATATATATATATACACACACATATATATATGTATGTATGTATATATATACCCATGCATATATATGTAAGTATATATATATATATATATATACACTCACATGTATATATATATATTAGTCCTAATACATATACATACTAGGTTCTTGCTAAATCACCTAGGCTGGGCTTGAACTTGTGATCTTCCTGCCTCAGCCTCTCAGAGGCTGGGATTTACAAGCATAGATTACCACACCTAGTTAAGAGGTGCTTTTTTTAAAATTTATTTTTACTAATGTATGTTTGTAATATATCATATCTATATTTGTTTTGGGGAAGTGGTACAAGCATATAGCATATCTAAATCACTTTCAGTTGCATTATATCTCCTCCCTCCGTTCTGCTCTACCCTTTCCCCAATTCCTTTCCTCATCTCCAACAAGTCTGTCTTTTAGTTTCCCACTCTCTTTTATATTTTACTCCTTTATTTACCTGTGTCTTAGTGTCCTATGTTGTTTTTGCATCCCTCCCATCTTCGAGCGCTGGTGGCTTTTCTGAGGTCTCAGTCCGGTGCACGCCCTGATGTAGGATCAGCATAGCAGGCAGGTGAGTGCGTGGATGACTATGGCCAGGCCAGGGCCTTTGCTCCTCCCCAGCATCTAGAGCACACTGTTTACCACTGAGCTCTGAGCAGCTGCCGTCAGTGATAATGCAGAACCTGAGCACGAATGTAAAGTACAAAGCAAAACAATCTCCAAATATTGTTCTTTTACATCAGGCATTCTGTTTTCTCTGTCTCTCAATGCAATAGCTCAAAAGAATGTAGTAAGAGTAAGTGCCAATCTTCAGGCCCATTCTCATGTGGGAGCTCACACAATCCTCACGATTGCCTTGCCCTGAAATGTAGGTCAGGTGAGGGTAATTATCCTCATTTTATAAATTATTAAAAGGAAAAAAATCTAACAACAACAATGACAGAATAAATTAAGGAGGGAACATTTTAATTAACCATTGTCGATCTACTATTAGGAGAGTCAGGACTTTACTCATTTCCAGTGCACTGAACTAGTTTTAATCTGAAATATAAGAGCCTGGACACTGATCATGTGTTTGTTTTCTTATTCCTTCATTATTCAAGTATTGTTGGGAACTAACCAACAAGACTCCAGGAACCACAGTATGCATGAGACAAAACAGGAGGCTTGACGGCTGATCCACACTGCCAGGGAATTTGAGGTTTCATGGGGAGGTAAGAAAACTCATCATGAAACTGCAATAAGGTTACCAGTACATAAAGGAATGCTATGAAAATCTCACAGAACATGTTTACTGTGCTCAAGTCTGAAAGATAAGTTTGAGCTAGACAAAGACTTACAAGTAAGGAGACACAAATAGATGACAGATCTCAGGACCTTGAAGTAAAGTATCACCAAGTGCATTAGTGCACAAAAACTGAGAAGTATGCAGGGTTATCTCATCCAAAATTTTGCACACTATTTGTCTTAGTTATATTTCTCTCATTGCTGAGACAAAATATCTGACACTGAAAGTTAAAGGGGGAAAGATTTATTTAGCTCAAAGTTTGTAGAGATTTCAGTCCATATCAGCTGGCTTCAAGGCACAGTGACTTGGGAAACAGGTATTGCAGAAGAGAAGGAGTTCATGGCAAGCAGAAGACCGCACAGTCAAGCCAGAGAAAGCATAGACAAACCTCTGGCTGCCCTTTTTATCTTATCCAGACTGCAGGGTTTAGAATGGTGCCAATCCATTCAGTGAACTGATCCGGCAGTCACCCACCCTTAATCCCACCACCATTAATCACATCACCCTTAATCCTAGTACTGAACCATGAATCAGTCATAAACTCTTGATTCAGTTACCTCTGGAAAAGTCCCATCTGAAAGTGCATGAGACTTTGGGGGAACATCTAGACACAAACCATAACACTATTTTAAGTGTCTGGTTCTCTTTCTTTAATTTTTTTCCTTGTACTTTTTCTAAGAGCAATATGAAAGGGTTTCCAGTAGAGAAATATCATGATTAAATTTCATTTTGCAGATTCTTAAATGTGTAGTTGAAAATGAGTGTGAAACAAGAATGAAAATAAATAGAATATTTAAGAGATTTTTATTTTGGTAATAATCAGATTGTTGTCATAATAATGCCCACAATGGTGGTGATTTAAAGTGGGGCTAGAACCAGTGATTCTATAGATGAGTAGATCAATTAGAGTGTAAAGTTTTAAATGCTTCTCAACCTCAGTAGTAGAGTTTTGACACATATTTTGTACTATGACTTTTAGCCTGCTAAAACTAGTTCATATATCCTGATAACACACATAATTTCAAAAATCTATAAAATATTTATAATTTAAATAAGAATTAAAATAATATAATATACATCTTAATATGGATATGACAGCACTAGTAAAGCAAATCTTCTATAAAATTACCAGATAGCCTCTATGAAACATTGCCACTTTCACTGAGAACAACTAGTTTAGGATGATATTTTTAGATAGTCACTGGCAATTCTTGGTGAAAGGTGAAGTTTTAGTGTGAAGGCAAGGGAGAAGTCAAATGTGGGTGACAGAGTGGTTGTGATACATTATCCAGCAGTACAAATACAGGATAAAGAGAGTTTAGAGCAGGGGAAAGGTTATGGGTTCAGTGTTGGCATGTTGAATTCAAGGTGCTCTAGAAGTATTTAAACTGGAGATGATTATTAATTAATTACTTCATGTGACTGCACAGAAACATAAAGCTCAGAAGAGAAGGTTTTACTTGAGATGTGGGTTTGAGATCATCATTGTATGTGGGGAAAACAAAGCCATGAATCAGATGAGGGTTCGCCAAAATTGTGGGTAGAATTAGAATAAAATAGCACATAGGCAGGTGCTTGAGGACCACACAAGTCAAGAAGGAACTGCAGGAGGTGTTTTGAAAAGGCTGCCTAAAGGAAAATAAAAGGAGGAAGGTGATACCAGGTGCTAAAGAAAACAAGAAAATAGAGGGCTTATGGAAGGGAGGAACTGATTGGCTGCTGTGTTGGATACCACTCCGAGGTTGAGGCAGACAATTGGTGAGATGTTTTACTGCTCTAGCAATCAGGAGGCCTTGGTCATCTGCAGGGGAACTATCAATGGGCTCGTGGTGCTAGCTTTACGATGGTGTGAACCGTTGGCATCTCTCTGAGGGCTGGTTTCCACGTCTGCAAAATATGACTGTTGACAGTGCCGCTCCCCTTCCTAAAGTATATGAAATGTAGAGAGTTGAATGTATGGCAGAACATGATGTATTTATGGGAGAATTCATAGTTTTTGGTTTTGCTCATCCTGCCACTTCCTTCTTACATGTCCTCTTCAACTAGCTTTGTATACTTCCTCAGCCAAGTTATTAGGTACAATATTTGGAGCAAGTTATATAAGCTCTCTTAGCCTCTGTTTTCTTATCTATTAAGAGAAGTATGACCTGACAGATATTTGAGCACATTATTATGAAAGTAGTACGTATAGTGGACTAGGGGGAAAGAGATGGAAAAGGCATTGTATGACTGGTGGGTTATCTCTTAGTTGCCTTGGCCTGAAGTGTTTCCTTCCAATTCCCAAACACTCTCAGTGGCTGTTGTTCTTGGCCCCGGGTTACAAGTACAATCTGGTTTTCATAACAGCTCTTCAAATCATTAAATATTTCTCTTCCATGTTAAGCATTTCTGTTCCTTCAAACTTGTTACGGCCTATTTATAGCATTGTTACTTTTTAAAAAAAATAAAACTCACCTGAGGGTATCCCTATTATCTGGAATTGAAAAGACAGCATTTGATCTGACAGTTTAAGGACTACTAAACTTTGTGGGGTATGGTCAGAGACGGTGAAGAGTTGAGGTTAGCTGTAGTAAGATCATAGGCTTGGAAGTTTTGCTGGTCAGAAAGGCTTTAATGCCCTTTTAAGGACTTAATTCCATTCAATTGACCATAGAGATTCCTCAGTATTTTTTTGAGTGGATGTGAGGATGATCTGACAGAATTTGGGCACGTTATTATGAAAATAGTATGCATAGTGGACTAAGGGGAAAGAGATGGAAAAACGGCCATGGTCTATGTGTGTAAAAGGAAGAGTAACACTAATAATACCATGACTTGAAAGAAGGGAGCAAGTGTGAGAACTGAGTTAGGGATTATCAGAATTTACCCTATTTCCTAGAATACTAAATGTTGACATATTTATCCATTTTTAAGAGCTAAATTTTTTCTTTTGTACCGGGTATCAAACTCACAACCTTGCCCTTGCCAGGCAGGCACTTATGCCACTGAGCTAAGTCCCCAGCTCCTTCAAAGCTAAATATTTATTGATATATTTTTTATTTTTTACAAAACCTTATTTACAATTACCAAGGAATAAAAAAATACAAGCAAAGAACTGGAGAAGTTCACAGTTCTGGATAGTGTGATCAATAAAAACTTCCTAGAACAGGAGGCATTTGGATTTAATTTATGTTATGGTTGATACATTGTGTCAACTTGAGAAGTCTAGAAGCTTAACTAACTCAGTTTTACATCTTGCTGTGTAGAGAACATGCCCTAGCAGCTCTGGGATGTTGTTCATTATATCAACTTGAGAACTTTAGAAGTTTAACTAAGTGACTCAGCAGGGGTCCTCACTTTGTAAGCATCCTAAACTTGTGCATGAGAAGGGCATCAAGATGGTACGAGTGCTACACCCAAAGGCAGGTAGCTTGCATACAGTATAAGAGAGGAAAAGAAGCTGGTTCTTGCCCTTTTTGTTCTGATTGCTTTTGCTGTCTTCCGCCACAATGAACCGTTGCCCCTCTGCCATGTTTCACCCTGCCTTGGAGCCAACTGTGTATGGACTGAAACGTCTACAAACTGTGAGCTAAATTAAGTTTTTTTTTTTGTTAATTTTGGGTGTCAGGTATTTTGTCTTAGCAACAGAAGAAAAGTAACTAAGACAATTTATAAGGATAGACAGAGAGAATAAGATATGCCAGGTGAAAAAAAGCAAGGCAAGAAAAGGCGGGTGGAAAGACTGAGTTATATGTATTTAAGGAAAATGTCTCTAGGTTAAAGTTATACTGTCCAATATTGTAGTCACCATCATATGAGGGCATTTACATTAAAACTGGTTAAATTACACCAAAAATTCAATTCCTCCACCACACTAGTTATGTTTCAGGTGTTTGGTAGGCACATCAAGCTACTGGCTAGTACACAAGACATGGTAGGTGCAACATTTCTGTCACCACTAAGTGTTCAACCAGTCAGTGCTGGGCTGTGGAGTGGTGATACACAGAAAGAAATAAGAAGATAAGTGTCAAATTTTGTGTTTGAATTTTACTGTTTTGGTGTGACAAGTAGGATTTTTTGGCTGTAAGAACTAGAAAGCCCATCTCAAACTGGCTAAAATTACACACAAAATCTATTGATTCAAGTATCTAAAAATCCCCAGAAATATGCTGGGCTTCAGAAATTATTCTTTCAGGACTTTATTGTTGTTTACTTTTGAGTTTCTCTTGTCTTTTCCATGTAATGACCAAAATTCTAAGTCTCCTGTTCATCAGTGTCACAATCTAAAGGAACTAGATTATCTTCCTTTTGATCTTAACTATGTAAAAAAAATTCCTGCTCTTTCCTAGCCGTGCCCCAGTTATGTGCTGCCCATTCCTGTACCATTTCACTGTAGCCAAAGGAATGTCATGTGCTGGCTGATGCTTGATAAATTAGCATGAGATATAATGTAGATGGGCCTAAACTGATGGAGCCAGTCTGGGTGGAGGATAAAGTCAGTCCTACCCATAAACTGTCCAGCTGCAGACTACGCTTAATGGAATTAAATGGAATTTTGAAAAAAATTCCCAGTACAGATAGAATAGAAATTTTCTGCATTGTTTTCGTTGTTTAAAATAACAAATCCTCACCTTCTTTGCAATGACTAGGTTTGAAAAACATTTTATAATACCAATGAAGCACAAAACGGTCATGCAAATGAAAGAATACCTGAATTGTGTTTTCTTTTTAAGAATGTTACTGCTTTACTGACCATTCCTGTTGATTGGTGCAATCCAGTGGTGAGCTGATCATGACCCTGGGTAAGGACACAGGGCTGTTTGTTATGTAGATGACTCTGACCAAAGCATGAAAATAGTCCAGAATTAGGTGGAGGATGATGCTATGTGGTCTTCTGGCCTTGGACTGTGACAAAATCTTTGCTGTTTTTCTTTTTTATTCCACAGTTAAGCACAGTGGAAATGTCACTTAACAAGATTGTCGACACTGCTTGACAGATGCAGCCCCAATCTTTAGCCAGAGAACTTTTTGGAACTATTGAAGAGATCCTAGGGATTGCCTAGTCTGTGGACTGCAACATTGTTGGTCTTCACTCTCATGACATCTTGGATGACAGCAATGGAGTGGTGGAATGCACAACTAGCTAAGAACATAAGAAAATATTTAAATAAAAAGATTTGAAGGAAGAAAATGTTGCGTCTTTATTTAAAACATGACTTCACAAAAAAGTAATGAGTTCAGGTTTCATGGAGCAATGGATGAGGGATTTAACACATGGTGTATGTATTGCCATGCAAAGTATTAACTATCATGAACTACGTGATCAAACAAAATTTTTATTATTTTGCTGTTATTTTTAAAACTGTTTCTGTGATAAAATAAACATATAAATAAACTTAAAACTTTGCTTAATATTCTCCCCAAATAAGTCAATAGGCAGGTAAAAGCTGTCAAAAGAGATCTTTGGAACAGCTATAAAAATGATCAAATTTTCATTCAAAAGGAGACTTGTTGCTTTTCATATCATAGCTACACTTATTCCAGTTGTTGTGAAAGTAAGTTCAGCACATTATGAATAAGATGGACTATATAAAGCCTATATAAAGTAAGTCATGTTTTAATTGATTCCTAATCACAACTAAGAAAAAATTTTAAAATACCAAATAAATATCTACTCAACTGTAGTCCCAGCACTCAGGAGGCTAAGGCAAGAGGATAGTTGCGAGTTTGAGACTAGTCTGGGCTAAAAAGTGAGTGCCTGAACTGCATAGCGAAATCCTGTCTCAAAAAGCCAGTTTGACAGTGGAATCAATGAAAAATTTTTCCATTTGTTCTACTCTTCATTAACATGTCAACAAAGCTTCTTTTGCAGGACAACAATCTGAGAACGTAACACATACTTCCTAAAAAATGTTACGTATTACTCTTCATAGAAATAATGACAAAACCAATAGTGTTAGAAGTCAAGTCATAGAAGAATCGTTATGTATATCTCTCTCTTATTTGTATCATCTTTTCTTTCTCCCCTCATAGACTTTCTTCTTTGTCTTCCACTTCTTTAATCTTTCAATATCGCTGTCATATTATCCTTCGTTAAATTCTACCTTTGAATATGAGAGAACTGTTCCCCTGCTCCCCTCCCAAAGCTGAGCTTGCTTCTTCTTGTCCCTTCTTGACCTCCTCTGCTTCAGAGGCTCTGATGGACCAGCTTGTCTTCCACACTGGTTTCGTTACCATTGTGGAAATGATCATCATCCCTTCAATTTCCATGTTGATAAGTAGCAATTATTAAGGGCCATTTTGGTCTAACAGGTTCTCTCTGGTACCCTCCTCTTCTACTCCCATTTAATCTCCTTTCCTTTTCCTCTTTCTTGCACTAGCTACAATTCTGAAATTTGAAAATGTATGGAGGACGCAATATGGACTGCCTTCCGGGGTCCTGACCCCAGGACCCTGGAGGAGAACGAGAAGGGCCCCTCACGGGGCCCCCGCCCGGCCAAGCGGCACCGGCCCGCAGGCTTGGAATCAGGGACAAACCCCCGGCCC
>RJWM01048680.1:0-11395 GCA_004363535.1 Dasyprocta punctata
AATAACCAACGTGACAACTAACCTGTAAAACTTCTAAAAATTCAACATTTGGCTTTCACGAACTGATAATTGACTGACTCCAGCATATAGCCTCACTATGACTTTGTAGTGGGTCTTGATATCTGGTAGTGTAAATTCTTAAGTGCCGTTGTTTTTAAAAATTATTTACTTCAGCGGTACTTGTTTCAAATTCGCAATTAATGTAACTCTGTTTATTTAGGTCTTTTTTGCTTTCTTAAGTCAATTTTAGTTTTCAATACACTGACACTACACCGAATTGCTAAATTTCTTGTTTGTTTCCAGAAGAAGGAATTGTAAATTCACATACTTCAGAGGAAATGGGAGAACAGTTTAGAACAAGATTAGGTAAAAAACCAACACAAGTCTAGTTGGACCTCTACAGATTTTAAAGGATTATTTAACAGGGAGATAAAATTCATAATTAAAGAAAAAGGCATTTAAAGGGCTTTTAGACACAGGAACAAATGCTTCAATTATTGCCCCGCACCATTGACCTATGGCATGGCTTCTGGATGGGACAACTACAGGTCTACAGGTGTGAGCAATGTTTCTCAACCTGGTAAAAGTTCTAAATTGATTTAGCCTGGAGGGGCCTGGCCTGGCCTGGTTTGTGAGGCGGGTCCTGCACTGCAGAACTGAGATTTGCAGCCCTGCCTCATGTGTGCCAAGCAGGAAATTCCCCTGGGGCCTGCCAAGCCTTTCAGTGGCTGCCCCACCAGTGGCACTGCAGCACTCGGCCCAGACCAGAAGGCAGGACATGGTTCAGGAGAAGTGGGGCACAGCTCTGGTGCACCCAAGCCAAACTGGTTTTTCCCATCACTTATGCACACGCTTTATGAATCGAAAGTTTACACCGCACAGTTGCTCTGATCCCCAGCAATAGTGGGGCCTCCAGGTCAGAGCAGGAGCACCACCTGTGTATCTCAACAGCAAGAGAGAGCCCAAAGTGCCTAAATACGAAATTCGGGGTTTTTTTTTGTCTACACCTTACCACAAAAATTCCTTACAATCTTCAGGTCTAAAAATAGCTAAATATGCTTACAATTTAAATTTCAAAAAACAAAAAAGGGAGAGTTAGTTCACCTCATAATAGATTTCACTTGACAGTAAAATTTTTAAATTCTAACTACCACAGCAGAAAGATAATGCAATCAAATGAAGGCTAAGAGTCCTTTGGAAAGATCTTCATACTGGATAATAAAAGCACCCAGTCCAGTGCTAATTTTGGGTCAAGGATATGCTTATGTTTTTCCAGGAAATACTAAATGGCCTATCTGGGTTCCAGTGTGTGCTGTCCGGCTATATCATGGATCCAAACCCAGAGAAGGAATTGATTCCACCTCTCAAGAAACAGATGCTCAGTCCTATGACAGTGACCACGCCACAAATGATAGAAAAGGATGAAGCTAGAGCCAAACTTAATTGACCCAAGGTGCCCAGAAGATGGTAACAAACAATAAAACCAGAAGTCTAAATAAATAAGAGTGTATGCTAAGTCCTGTGATAAAAATATATGTTAATTATAGATAAGATTTTATCCTTTCCAAATTCTTTTATAAGAGATCTCTGCTAATTGACCTACAACAAATCTGACTAGTCTATTTATAATTACAAGTTCTACAATTGTAAAAATTAACATAATTCAATTTGGCTAAAATATATTTGAGTGCACTCTGATTGTGTAAAATGTTTGTCAGTCTGCCTGTGTATCTGTCTGTCTGCTTGTCCAGTCTGTTAAGGTGTTGGGAGTCAGCTTAGCTAGTGATCGTTCACATCTGTGGAGCCAAAAGCACAAGTACCCTTACAGGAGTGCCCAAGTGGCACGGAGCGCCTAGGAAACGCTCTGAGGGTATAGGGTGCTGGAGGTGATAGGTGTTCCAACCCCAAGGACATGGGGCATAACAAGTGAGCTAGTTTCAGCAAAGGGGCATGAAATAGCACCCGGGGACTTAGAGAGTTCTTGTGGACACCAGCAACTCTGTTTGTTTCTATGTTCGAATCTGTACAGATTGTCCATGTTTGTCCATTTGTCCATTCTGTAAACTGCTGTTCCTTTTATTTTGAGCTCAACAACTTTTCTTTCTTAAAAATTTTGGATCATTTAATCAAAGTTTAATTTGGATAATAGACTTAAAAAGCATGCCTCCACCTGGGTTCCCAGTTAGTCCAAATGTTGCTAAAATTGGTTGTGTAAAAGCAATGTATATTGTTGTTTATCATACCTTGAGAGTCTCTCACTGTTCAAAAATAATGCATTAAATGTTATAATTGGGTTTTTCCTAAGTCATCGAAAATTATTCAGATGAGTAAACAAAACCCCTTGTGGGGAGATTGTTGAACAGAACTCCATTTGATAAATAAGAAAGCAGCTGCCTGGTAACATTTTAAACCAGTTCTTGTTTATTGATTGGAGGCCCCAATGATCTCCATAGCATTAAGGGAGACATCCCAGCTGAAGTTATATGAAATATTATTGAAATATGTTCACATTGGTCATCATCAAATGAAATAATACAATAAGGTTTTTTGGTTTAAAAATGCCCATACAAAGGTTTCATATAGCTGTAATAGGCCAGCTAAAAGCCCGTAAAACATAAGACTATGTTCACCAATGACTCAGCCCCCCCTTAACCCCCTGCGATGTTCTTAAAGTGGTGACATTAACTGACTGTCTGCCAGGATGTGCTGTCCCTGTTTCTTCTAAAAGATAACATATGGTAACATTTCAGCCTCCCTGCAAAATGGCCTCACCTAAGAAGTTGACACAAATTCCAGCAAAGTAAAAGGGTAAAGATAAGACTTTCCCATGTATGACTATCACTGAGAGATAAACTGTTCTAACCAGGCTGTGTTTTTTGCTTTAAATTCTGCTTGCTGTAAAGGCTTGGGGCTGCTGTTGCTCTGAACCTCCCTACATGGAGGATGTCAGGCAGTCAGGGCTGCTGCTCTGAACCTCCCTGCGTGGAGGATGTCAAGCAGTCCGGGCTGTTCTGAGCCTGCCCTGCGTCAAGGATCTCAGGCAGACCCAGCCACTTATTATTATTATTAAAGGCTCCCAAACTTCTGATTTGGTCTCATTGGCCTCCTTGGTCCAGTTCGGTATCAGACCATTACATCTGGAGGTTCCACTGAGATGGAACTGGGCCAACCTTCACAGCTGCAGGCACGATCAGAGGGAGCCCCGAGAAGATGTGCCTCGCCCTTGATCCATCCCTGTGCCTCCGAAGGGAAAAATTCTTATTCTGCACCTTTGAGCCATTTGTTTGCTTTGAGCCGTTCATTTGCTTCTGGCCGGTAAAATTTGATTCTGTTTTGTCTGGGGTGCCCTGTTTGGACTCCACAGCTGGCAGAGGTGCCACTTATGCTGCGGAGATTTGTTTTCACTTTTGTCTTGGAATTCTGAGATTTGCTTTCGTTTCGTTTTAGTCTGTGTTCATTTGTTGTGTTCAGTGTTGTGTGTCATGGGTCAAGGTACTTCTGCTTTGCTTATGCCGCTTCAACGTGTTCTTAACCGTTTCAGTGAATTTGAATTTAAACAGTGTGCGAAAGGATATGGAGAACCAGTTTATCCTGGGAAGTTGCTCACCTTCTGTGCCCCAAAAATACAGCCCCTCTTCTAAGGTCCTTGTCTCTGGTTCCCATGGCCCCTGGCGCCAATCAGGCTCTGACTCCCCATCTCTCTGCTTCCTCCCCCCCTTCTTAGCCTTCTCTTGATTCTGCCTCAGCAGCCGCCATCCTTCAGGACTCTGCCTCTTCCTCCTCTGACCCCCCACTTCCTGTGCTCCCTTGCCTCTAAGAAGAACTCAGATAGTTAACATGTTTTTGTTCATGTTCCCTTTTTAGTCCTGGATTTGTCTGGAAACATCAATGCTCCCCCGCAAAGGATCCTCAGTGTTTCCCCACTCTCATAGAGTCTGTCCTTGCTATCCATCGTCCTGCTTGGGACAATTGCCAGCAACTCCTACAGGTCCTGTTCACTGCTGAAGAACGTGATTGCATCTGTCAGGTGGGCCCAAAATACTGCCCCGACTCGATGGTCAGCCTTCCAGTGACCCCCAGCAGATTAAACAGTGTTTCCCCTCAGTCCGCCCTGATTGAAATCCCAACACCGCTGCTGCAGGTAAGGAGGCTTTCAAACAGTATCGCCAGACTCTGCTCACTGCCTTAAAGTTACTGAGATTAGTTAGGGACCCGATAAATCACCATTGACATTTTTAGAGAGCCTCCAGGAGGCCTACCGGATTTATATGCCTATTGATCCAGAGGCACCTGAGAACAGATGAGCTCTTAATATAGCCTTTGTTACCCAGTCGGCCCCTGATATTAAAAAAGGGTTACAAAAGTTAGAGGACTTTGAGGAAAAGACTCTGTCCAAAGTGGCTGAAACTGCTCAAAAGATTTTAGCAACTGAAAAGATGTCAAGAGTTCTGCTAGCCATCACTTCCGAATCAAATCAGACAGTAAGCCAAGGCCAAGGACATATTGTAAGGAGTTAGGTCACTACACCCCAGTCCTGTTAGTACAAGATAATGACTGAGACTGTCAGGGCTCCCTCAGCCCCCAGGAGCCCTGGGTAACCCTCACTGTGTGGGGCCAACCAATGAGGTTTCTGGTGGATTCAGTGCTGGATCTCAAAGATGCCTTCTTCAGTCTGCCACTGGCTCCGGGTTCAAAAATGAACCCACCTTATTTGATGAGACACTCCATCAAGACCTCCTTGACTACTGTGCTGAGCACCCACAGGTGACAGATGACACGCTCTTTGTGGATGGAAACAGTTACCTGCATGAAGGAGTCCATGTGTCTGATGCTGCCATCACCACTGAGACTGAAGTAATCTGGGCTGCTCTGTTGGGCCCACACATCTGCCCAACGTGCTGAACTAATAGCATTAACTCAGGCACTCCACTGGGCTACAGACAAAGCTATCACACTGTCTGGAAGCCAAAAAGGGTGGTGATTATCCACCGCAAGGCCCACCAAAAAGATGATAACTCTCTTTCCAGAGGTAACCATCTGGCCAATGAGACAGCCAAGGTGGTAGCAAAATCAGTGGGGACCCCCTTAATGGCCCCCATAGCCTTGACTATGCCTACACTGCCTACTCAGAGTCAGATCTAAAGTTGGCAGCTACCCTAGAGACTCAATTTGCCACAATGGGATGGTACTCACTCCCAGATGGTTGAATTCTAATTCCTGAAGCTTTGAGGACTAAAATAATTCAAGATGCCCACCAAGCCACCCATCCAGGAGGAACCAAGCTGACAAAACTGCTCCATGAGACTTATTTCATCCCAAATTTAACATCCAAGGCTAAGGATATAAGTCAACAGTATATTCAGTGCGCCCAGGTACATCCAAAGGCCAAACCTGTTCCAGAACCACCTCACAACAGACAACGAGGGTCACACCCAGGAGAACATTGGGAAGTTGATTTCACTGTAATGAATCCTGGACACTATGGCTATAAGTATCTTTTGATTTTTGTAGATACTTTCACTAGGTAGCCTAAAGTTTTCTCCACAAAATCAGAGTCTGCCTCAATAGTAGTGCAAAAACTGCTACATGAACTAGTACCCTGATTTGGTTTGCCACAAGTAATGGGGTCCGACAATGGTCCAGCTTTTATAGCTCAAGTCACCCAAAATTTAGCTAAGTGTTTACAGGTTGATTGGAAAGTATGTTGTGCCTACCGGCCACAGAGCTCCAGCCAAGTAAAATGCATAAATCAGACCATCAAGCAGACGGGTGAAAACTGGGTAAGTCTCCTCCCTTTTGTCTTTTTGTGAGCCCGATGTACATGACCAAAGTCTTATTACATCCCTACAGGCACTTCAACCCATCCTCCAAGAAGCTCACCCACTGTTTAGAGCCCACTTCCAGGCCCAACAACCTCATCTGACTCAACTCGTTCCTGATCCTGCCAGAACAGCCTGAAGCACCACCAAATTAAATCACTGTGCTCATCATCAAGTTGGAATGTTGATTCTGTCTCCCCCTGCCTTTTTGGGGGAGAGTACAGAAAGATTAACTTAAGACTATAAAGGAAAAAAACTACTAGAACTCTCTATTGGGCCAAGACAATGGTTGCACAAGTTTCTATGATGGTCATTTGCTGCTTTTGAGAATGGTATAATGCTATGACCAGTAAAGGGAAAGTGAAAGTGCTGATGGAGGTAGAGTAAGTGAAAAAGCCTGCTGATCGCTGAGGAGGGATTCTGTATAATAAAAGCCAGAGCAAGGAAGCCTCTCAAAAGGTATTACAGACAGCAAAGTACGTGTGTTCTGAACTTAAGACAATGTGAATGTACTTGACAGACTTGGTTTTGAGAGTGTAGCCACATAGACCTGTGCACAAAAGTGACCTACTCTAAATATTCAGTGAGACCTTCAGGTTCCAGGGTCTTCATGATTTCCTATCATACTATACTTTCTAAATTGGCTATACAGTATTGGAAAACCGGCCAAAGCTTTCTTGCAAAGCTTGCCACTTCAAATGGGAAAGATAAATTTTAACATGAAAATTTGTTTTGTTGAAAGCTATACTTTTTTGCCACTGCTATGTTTGGTTGTCCCTGTATCTTATACTAATCAGTCTGGGGTAATCAAAGGTCATTTAAGCAAACTAAAAAATGGCTTCAAGAGCAGGAAGAAAAAAATCAGAACAAAACCGGTTTGAGTCTCTGTTCAGTACCTCCCCTTGGTTAACTACTTTGTTATCTACTTTAATTAGACCCCTATTGCTTATATTGGTGTTAGTAACTATAGGTCTGTGTGCTATTAATTGCATCTCCAATTATGTACAACAAAGAATCCAACCTGTAAAATGCTGGTACTGTGTGCTCACTATGATACATTGTCTAAACTGATGAATCAAAGATTTGATTCCCAACTAAAGACAGTGGGGAATGTAATAGGCCAGCTAAAAGCCTGTAAAATGTAAGACTATGTTCACCCATGAATCAGCCCCCCTTTAACCCCCTGCGATGTTCTTAAAGTGGTGATATTTACTGACTGTCTGCCAGGATGTGCTCTCCCTGTTTCTTCTAAAGATGACATATGGTAACATTTCAGCCTCCCTGCAAAATGACCTCACCTAAGAATTTGACACAAATTCCAGCAAAGTAAAAGGGTAAAGATAAGACTTTTCCATGTATGACTATCACTGAGAGATAAACTGTTCTAACCAGGCTGTGTTTTTTGCTTTAAATTCTGCTTGCTGTAAAGGCTCAGGGCTGCTGCTGCTCTGAACCTCCCTGTGTGGAGGATGTCAGGCAGTCAGGGCTGCTGCTCTGAACCTCCCTGCATGGAGGATGTCAAGCAGTCCAGGCTGCTCTGAGCCTGCCCTACGTGGAGGATCTCAGGGAGACCCAGCCCCTTACTATTATTATTAAAGGCTCCTAAAGTTCTGATTTGGTCTCATTGGCCTCCTTGGTCCAGTTTGGTATCAGACCATTACAATAGCAATGATAGATTTTATTAACCTCATGATATGTTTATGTATTCATGCCTCCAGATGTACAGGTCTTCAAAAATGTAAAACAGATTGCTTATGGTAACAAACTTGTTTTAGATTCAGATCTCTGTAACAAAACTTGTGAGATGTACATCCCACTAAATGTCAACAAGTTAGGTAAAAGCTTTATGTATTGGGTAAGGACAACTGACCATAAAGGGGGTATCTTATGCTAAAAAATATGCAAATTCAAATGTGTTAAAAAAATCATAATTGTCATGTTGCAACATTAGGTATGGTTTTGTTTTCTAATTTTCTGTGTAAAGTATGTAACTGTTAACATTCTACAGGTAGTCAAATGTTGGGATATCTATGGTTGTTAAAAAATAATGGTTCTATTTTTATGTTCCAAGATGTTTGATATTCAGATAAGATGATAATATTACGCTTACTGCCTCTATTACATTGTACTGTTAACAATCTTTTCTTCTGGATGTTCAACAACTGAGATTTAGAGGCCAACAATTGGAGAGACAGATGGGCTACAAGGATAGCCAATATTTTGGCCCTAGTCCTCCAAGGTCAGTGAGGACCCAGGACATTAGAGAACCTCTGCTGTAACACCTGATACTCAGTGAGTCCCTGGTCTTCTGATCAAGGAGACTATGAGACCACAGAGGAAAGTGAGCATCGATGTGTGGTGTGCCTAAGGAGAGTCACCAGGAGAAAAAAATCTCCCAGGCTTTCACAGAAAGCAACTTGGTCAAGCAATGGCCATGACTCATCCAAATGGCTGACACTGACAAGAACTAAGAGGTGCTATGTAGGGTTCCAAGACATGTCTTGAGGAGATTTAATTGACCTTGATAAATAACTAAAAACTGATTATTTTGAAAAACAGGTCTCACCTTAACTTGGTCTTGAATATCCTGCAGAAAACCTACAACTACTAGAGGTATATGAAACAATGCTAAAGTAATGTTATAAAGAAAACTCAAATTGCTAACATCTTCTGACAATTGCCAGCTACACTGGTAGCTGACTACAGTTACAGATTAATGAACTACACAGGGTTGCAATTGTGTAATGCAGGGACTTAAAATCTTTAGACTGTACTTAAAAAGATCTTCTTTGGAGCTCTCCAACATAGCTCCTCCAGCTTCAACTGATCACCCATCCTGTACAAAAAAAAAAGATGGATATGTAGGGAGCCATTGAACCTGGAAAATTACCCACACATGAACTTACCAAAGTAACAAAGAGCACCTGGGTCAACCACGTGAAAAACGCTCCCACAGCCCAGCAAAACAGGAGGCTCCTAAACAATCCAGGTCTGGGTTTCTGGGCAGAGGGGCTGAAATTGACGTCATCCTTTCCTGTATATAAATAAACCCGCAACATTGGTTGAGCAGTTCCTTTCCTACTATCAGGAGGATAAGGGTTCTATCTGACTCTAGCTTTGTCTCTGTCTTTATTTTTTCATCCTCTCATGGTCCTTCACCCCAAGAACCTCAGGAGCCACATGGGTCGTGGCAGGAAGTAGTTGGGAGCCAGGTGTGGTCCTTTTGGATGTAGTTGAAGAAGCCAGGAGCAGACTCAGGTGGGATCATAATTCTTAGTTCATCAGCCCCTGGCTCATTGCTGACCCCGCAAAGTGCTTTCCACTGCTCACAAAGTCCTTTGCAGACACCCAGCTGGCACTGCAGGAAGGCTTTACCCATTTAAGCCTGAATTTAGGACACCATCCTTTCCCCTCTGAAGTTAAAGGACCTGTTTTTCCTTCCCATCCGCCCGCTGGGACTCCCAGAAGAAGTAGGAGTTGCGTTCCGCAGCCAGAGAAAAAGAAGCCATCTCCCGGGCGCCAGGCCCGGCTCTTGTGGCTTTGAAAAGTTTCCAGCGCGCGTGCCACGGCAACGCGCGGCGGCCAGGTGGGATCCAGGCGGCGCGCGCCTCCCGCGAGGAACTTTTCCGCGCCCCGGCTGCCGTCACTCTCGCTTTCTGACGCGCCTCCCGCTGGCTCGCTCTCCCCGAGCGCTCTTCCTCCGCCCTCCTTCTCTCCCTCTGGGCGAGGATTTCGCGGGCGCCCGCACTCCGCGTCTCGGTCGCCGACCCCGCCATACAGCACCGCACGGAAGCCCCGACCCTCGCTGCCCGAGCGTTTCGCTTTGCAGCATGGCCAGGCGCTGTCCCCCTCCCTGAGCCGCCAGCTGCGGAGCCAGAGCCCCCAGGGCGGATGTGAGGAGGAGGGAACCGCCGCAGGGGGCCAGCTTCTCGCTTCCAGCCCATTTTGCGCCAAAGGTCCAGAGCGACATGGCCAAGTCGCCTCCCACAGCGGCGGCGCAGGAGATCCAGATGGAGCTGCTGGAGAGCGTGGCGCCCACGGGGGTGCCCGGAGCACAGGTAGCGACAGCGCGGCGCCCTCGGCTCTGTCTATGAGCCCCCTCCTCTCCCGCCACCGCCGGCCTCGCCACTCCCTCCCTCCGGGTCTCCGCAACCACCTCCTTCGCCCGCGCCCCCGCTCCTCTGTAGGCGCGGGGACCCTGCTCCTCGGCGGGTTTCCCCAACTCCTCTCCGGCTTCATTTTTCTCTGTTTCTGCAAAGCAAGTGGGAAGGGGCGGGGGAGACCGGCGGGTCCCTGCTCCAGGCGTCTCCGGGGCTACTGTGCTCGGCCCTCCCCGTCCGTGCCAGGGAGAGAGGTACATGGACAGACATGAACCAGGCGAGTGGACTGGACCTGCTCAAGGTCGTGAGTCCGGGTGGATGGGAGGGGGCTCTGCTTCCCCCGACTTCCTCCCTTCTGGCCCAGCTCGGCCCCCGGGTACGTGAGAGATCTGGCAGAGGTGGGGTGGTGGGGCCCAATGAGGTGTCCTTAGAAAGACCCGGATCGCCCTGGCCACCTGGAGGACATCAGTTCTCCTCGGGGCCCTTGGCTGAGCTTGCCTGGACCCCTGCCTCCTTTTCCTTAAGGGGAGAGCGAGTTGGGGACTAGAAAGTTTTGATTTTTTTCATTTCTCTTGAAATGTTAGCCATATCGGGGAACTCCCCAGATGGATCCCCTTCCACTACTTTGAGTATTCGTGGTTGCTGGAAAAATTCTGCCTGGCTGCTTGTTGTGAAATAGGAGAAGTCGGTAGTAGGCGTTGGGCAATGGTAAGGTGGCTTTTACCTAAGGCTTTGGCAGGTACAGTTTGGCTTGCAGACACCTCAGGTCTCAGCGGTAAGGAGTCTCTCAACTTTTATCCTAGCAGGGAACTGACTTCAGACTCCTAGCTTTGTTCTGGTTGTGTAGAGCCGCGCAGGGTTTAGAGTCACATTTCAAGCTTCATTCTGAAGATTTGTCTTTGCTTAATGGCATTGGCTTGCTGGTTTTAAGCCTGCGGTTTCCAGCTTGTAAATTGTGTCAAGATGTACGTGTGTGTGCATGCACTCGCACACACATAAAGTGCACTGGAGAGAAGATGCAAGCGTATCATTGTAATAGTAGGGAGGGAATGAGGCAGAGGTTGCAAATGTTTTATTGCTGCTTTGATAGGGAGAAATGACTGTAAATATTCTGATACTATAGTAATAATGGTGGTTCCCAGGGGCGTGCTAGTTGAGCTTTATCGAACTTTCTTTGACCTGTAGGAAATAAATATGCTAATTTAAAACATAATTTGATTTGAGATGGGGGAAGAATGTATAGACTAAGGACTTGTATAGTCAGAAATCCATTTCTCTCTTACCGGTAAAACAGCGAGATGTTCGCCTACTCGGGTTCTTTTGCTTTCACAAGCAGAGCTGGGACATGTAACTAACCAGCCTCATTCCCATCTAGTGTCTGTCAAAGGATCTGAATTCTAACCCCACGTATGTTTTACATTCCTGATTTTATCTAGATGCTTGACAGGTTAGATGAGAGTGAAAAATGTACTCAGG
>RJWM01048681.1:0-11399 GCA_004363535.1 Dasyprocta punctata
CACCCCACACCACCCCACACCATCCCACGATGTGGAGTTTTTTGTTCGTTTGTGATGCTGGGGATCGAAACTAAGGTCTTGTGCATAGAAGGAAGAGCTCTCCCACTGAGCCACGTCCTCGGCCCCGCGACGTGTTTCTCACTGCCTCGATTTCTCTACTCTGCTGGCCTCCTGGCCCCCCAGGCTGCCTTCCTACTCTCCTGGCCAGGACAGGGGAGGCCTTTCTGCAGGTCCTCCTGGTCCAAGACCTGCAGCACCACTCACACCGCATTCTTCCTTCTATGCTTGGATGGTGTTTGACTCAGTTCTGAGCCCCCAGCACCCAGCGTGGAGCCTGGGACCAGAGGTCACCAGAAAGCAGGCTCCCCAGTCCGGATGTGGAAGCCAGGGCGTGCAACGTCCTCACGGGAGAGAGGCACCCTTGTGCTGACCCGTGTCACATGCCTTCCTCGCAGAGCCCACAGCTCGGCCGCTGCTCATTCCCGCCTCAGGGCGTTCGCAGTCCTCCCTTTCTCCGTCCACTTTCTTCCCCACAAGGCTCGCTGTTCAGAGGAGTCACTGAGTGCTGGACTCTTTAGTTCTTCCCCTCTCAAAGAAAAAAAAAGAAGAGAGCTTCTCCCTACTGCTTTTCTCTCTGTCAATAATTTACTTTTCAAAAGACACCTTGTCAAGCTGAAGAAAGATCTTTAAATCATGCGTTTGCACCCACTTCCTATAAAATCTGAGATTACAGATCTCCTTAAAGCACTGAAGCGGGTACATGTGGGATGAACTTACGGTTTTTGCTTTGTGGGAGCAAATCATTCCGAAAGAAGGCAAGGTGATGCCCTGGTAAAGGGTTGTTACTTTCGAAATTGCCACTGCTGCTGTATTTTAATTTCTAGAATTGCTGGGGATATAGCATCGTCAGAGGACTGAAAGAGTAAACACGGGCTGGCCTTTGCTCGCTGGCTAGAAGACTGGCAGATGGCATCTGTCTTAGTCTTTTTTCTTATTGCTGGGACAAAACACCAGACACCAGCAATTTAGAAGAAAAGAGGTTCATTGTGATTCACCATTTCAGAAGTTTCGGTCCATGGTTAGCCTGATCAAACACAGAAATGCATGTGGAAGGGTCCCCTATGGAGGAAAGCTGCACACATCGTGGCGGCCAGAAAGCAGGGAGAAGGGAAGAGCCAGGGAGAGAGACGGAGTCCTCTGGGTCATGCCCCGAGTGGCCTGCCTCTCTGACCAGGCCCCACCACGGCAGCAGTAGTTTCCCCTGTTACCCAGTCACCTTCCAAAGGCCCCTCCTTGGATGACGTGAGAGTTTGGGGGTCATTCTTGATGTAAACTGTAACAGCTCACTCTGCTGTTGGCTTTGGCTCACAGCTGACCCAGACAGCTGCTTAAACCCTCTCCTCTCACCCCCAGATTCCTGTGCTGCCTCCTGTGGGCCTTCTGATCTCCTGTTCTGCCCATTTTCTGTGTATCATAAGCTGTGCTTCGGGTCCTCCATGGGCAGGGGGACTACCTGGAGCAGAGGGCACTGGGGTTGGGGGAAGCAGGAGTTTGCAGGGGTGCGTTCCACCCCCGGGATGCTAGCTCTCTTATCCTTGAGACTTAGTCTTGCGGAGACTCGGTTTTGTTTGAAACTCAGGGTCTCACAAAGCAAATCTTGGGAGGTCCCCGATTAGACTTCATGAAGTAACACAGATAGACCTCTGCATTCCTGTCCTGCTTGTCACACATGCCATTCCCCACCAACTGTAACAACTCTTCCTTTCTCAAGAGTGCTCAGCCTTGGCTGCTCTTGGAATTGCCTGGGGAGCTTTTAAAACCGGTCACATCTGGCTTCCCCCAACCAGTGATTCAGACTTAAATGATCCAAGGTGCAGTTTCCAGGTACCAAGGTGCGTAAAACTCCCCAGGTGCTCCTAATGTGTACCCAAGGCTGAACGCCACTGTTTATAGATCGGGACTCAAAGTCCTCTGTACAATGCCTACTCACCCTGTTCATTAGGTCTTTGATCAGGTGGTTGCATGAAAATAATGGATGTAAATTATTAATTTTAAAAGTAAAACATGAATTAACAACAGAGTGAAAAGCAATAAGGGAATCTTCTTTTTTCTTTCAGATAGAAAATCTAAGTTTATTTAGAAATAAACTTTTACAACCATATGTTTTAATAATAATAAAGGTGACACTAAAAATTTACTGTGTTACAGGCACTGTGCTAAGTATGTTGTGTATTTCATTTTATTAGCTTTCATTACCTTCCCATTCCCATGCACACACCCACATACCCCCATATTCTTTTGTACCTTCGAACTGTCTCATGATGGATTTCTGCATACCCTGAAATCCCCCTGCATTTACCTAGTTGGAAAACAATTGAAGTTCTGGGCCTAGCTCATGGTGTCTGTGGTGTGCACACTTTGGGGAAGATAAATCTCTTTCACCTGTACCTGTTCAACATTTCTTTTCTGTGCCATATATTTTGGTATGAAGTCAGCAATTAACTTCCCACGGCTCTAACATGTCCTCTGACTGTTTCATGTATAAGTCAGCCTGCGCACCTGAGAATTTCGTATCTGCAGGTTCAGCCAGCTAGGGAAGGAGATGTGGCCAGGCCAGGGGTAGCTGGGTCTCCACTGAACATGTACAGGTGTCTGCTCATCATTATCCCCTAAACAATACAGCACAGCAAAAATTAACACGGTGTTTAACTGTACTAAGCATTCTTAGAAACAGAGATGATTTTAACATACATGAGGATACACACAGATTGGATGCAACACCGCGCCATTTATTAAACGAGACTGAACATTCATGGACTTGTGGCTTCTTGGGAGGTTCTGGGACCTGGGGATACTAAGGGAGAACTGCATGGATGCCTTCTGTTCACCCTCACAGGAGTGAGGACCCGGGAGGGCGGGAAGCATCAATTCAGCCCTGCATCCTGGGAGACTGCGCAGTACCGAGCTCAACTGTGACCTTTGAATCCTTTCACTCGTTCAACCCACGATTCTGCCAGGTCCCAGTGTGTGCGAAGCCCGGATAGAATAGTCGCGGGCCACATGGGACTGACGGCACACGCCGTGGTCTGAATATCTGTGCCCCCTCCTCAGTTCTGCCAAAGGCGTATGGAGAAATCCTAATCTCTAGGTGTTGGTATGAACAGGCTGGACTTCAGGAGGTGATTAGGTGACTTAAAGGAGGCACCCTCAGAACAGGGGTGGCAAACTGCGCACCGCGGCCAGCCGTGTGCTGTCGTCGAAAGCCCAAAAAGTTCACCATCACTGCCCAGAGACTCCCTGGCTCCTCGCGTTGCCTGAGGGTGCAGCAGAAAGACCGTGGTGTGGAACCAGGACGGGGACCTTTGGAGCTGCTGGCTCTGCTGGCAGCATGAGCTGGGATTTCCAGCTCCAGAACTGCAGGTAATAAATTTCTGTTCATAAGCCGCCTGGTTGATTGTCACAGGAGCCCAACTGGACTAGGACAGAAAAAGATCCTAAGAAGTGGGGGTGCTGTTGTAACAAGCCCCTGAAACATGGAAGCGGCTTTGAAACTGGGCAATGGGTAGAGGCTGGAAGAGTTTTGGGTTTCATCATAGAAAACGTCTACAAGCCCATGAACGGACAGAGAGAACGGTCTGGGTGGATTTGCGTTCCCCCAGCTGAAGGCGTTTGCATCCAACGGCAGTGCAGGCGCAGGAGTCTGGCTGCTCAGCAGGCCCGGGTCTGCACGCTCGGTCCTGGGCACGGGGCGCCCCCGTTCTGGGGTGCAGGGTTGTCGCACGCTCTCCTCCTTTCCTGGGTGCCTGCTCTGCATGCAGACCACGAGCTCCAACAGCTCCAGCGACCATCGGCTTTGGCTCCTGCAGAGAAAATGCCGGGGAGGCGGGGGACAGTAGACTGGGAGGCGCAGAGGCACCGTCCTGCCACGCTGTAGGGGGCTGCGGTCCCCCCTGGGGAGGTGCCTCGGGGTAGCCAAGCAAGACCCCGTGCACCCTGCCTGCACTTAATTGCACCATGGTTGGAGAGAGTAGAGGCCACTGGGTCCTGTCTCATGAACTGGAAGCTGCAGTCCCATGGGAGATGGGTAGCAGAGGAAGGCAGGAGTGCCCTCTCAGGGGGACCACTGGAGGGTGTGGGGAGCCTGGTGGGGTTCCGAGAGCGGGGTGGGCCAGACTCATCTCCAGGGTGGATCACTGGGCGTTTGTGTAAGAGTTTACAAATCAGACCCCCCAGATTCTGACAGTGAGGCCCCAGTGGGTGACAGGTTCTCTGCACAAAACGTCCAACATTTGCAGCAAGTGTGGACTGTCTCCAGAAGCCAGCCCAGAGCTGCTGGCTCCTCCCAGCTTGGCGCCTGTGGGCGACTCTGCAGTGTGAAACAGGTGGATGAATCCAGTGGAAGTTTTCATCATTATTTTGAACACTTCTTTTTTTCTCAAATGAAGTATTTCATAGACCCTAAAGTCCAGTCAGATGAAAGGAGAGATGTTCTATTTGAAACTGGGGTTCCTATCAGGCTTACCCTCCTCCCCGGGGGCAGCCTTAAGACCCCAGGGCACCTCAGGTCACAACGTGAGCATCATTGGGCTAGATCATCTCCACGTCCCCTCCAGCTCCGTAATTGCACCCCTGATGAGGCAGCCACAGCAGGGCTCTTCCCCCCCCAATCTCTGGGACATGGCCCCCACAGGCAAAGTTTTGCTGGGGAAAATCTTAGGGTCTCCATGGCGACTGATGGACTCCCTAGCTTTAGTTGTCCTTGTCAGGCTGCCTCTGTCAGACTGAGAGTTCAATGTGATGGCCCCAGGGCCACCTTTGGCTCTGCCCACTGTGTGCGTGTGTGAGACTCAGCATAACCACCCTGAGGCTGGAAGAGGAATGACTAGGGGGCCCACACTCCCTCTCTGTCTCTTTCCTGTGTGTTCTGAGGGCTCTTGGACAGAAATAATTATAATTACCAGGCCTGACTCGCATCTGTCTCTAAGTCAGGTGTCTGGTCACTGTGCTGGCCCACAGCGCCCCGCGCTCCCCAGGACCATAGCCACTGAACCTGCCTCAGAGCCTCCAGTCTCTTCCTCCACATTCCCTTCCGCTCAGGATGGGGACCAGAAGAGGGTGGGGTCAGGAGTGTGGGTCCTGGCATCCAGCCGGCCTAGGCCCAACTTGATGACCTTGGGCAGGGTACCTGACTTCCTCCTGCCCCAGTTTCCTCAGTTTTAACTGAGATGAATACTAGCACCTTTCATAGGGCCCCCAGGGAAATAACCTGGATCATACAGAGTGGAGCGGCCAGAATGGCCAGCACCAAATTGGGTTCATTACCTAGTTCATTCATTCATTCATTCATTCATTCATCTTCAGTCCCTTGGGAAAGCTCCCTGGCTGAGGGGAGCTGTAGCCTTGTCCACACCCTGCTGGCCCTGGAGCAAGGACATCTCTGCCCAGAGTGGCTCTCTCGTTCCCTCCCAGCAGCTGGGAGCAGCTCTAACTCATCAGAGGAGACTGTGTACCAGTTGGGCCTTAGTCTGTGCTCCCGGCATCCTAGGACTTGGCTTCCACTCGCCCTCCTGGTCACTGCCTCAGATTCCCTCCTACCAAAGCGCTCTTTGGACCCTAATTGTACTTCCTTCTCCCAGCGAAGGAGAGATTCAGACAGTGCCGACCCTGGGAGGAGTGCGCTGCTGCAGTCTCAGTCCCCAGGGCTGGCCTGGGTGAGTCGGCAGTGCTGCAGTTCAGAGGCTGTCTGGCCCCTGAGCTCTGCTCTCCTGCCTTCCATTTGGAAGTTCTTTCCCAGCCAAGGGATGAGACCCCCGCCAGCGTTTCATTTTAAACCGGGCCTGCTGGGTAGAGATCTCCCTTGAGTCCTAGAGAAGTTGCTGTCTCTGGCTTCTTCCAAGCCCAGCTGAACTGAAAGGTTTTCAGCTTCAAAGTACCAACCACCACTGTCTTCTCTTGCTGAGGTCAGAGACTCAGGGGCTCTCGGGGTGGAAGGCTGAGGAGGCTGTCTCATACAGCCCGCCACTGGATGAATGACTCTCTCCTGCAGCTTGCTGACAAAGGGTCACCACACCCTCCTTCCTTCCATCCAAGGCCCAGGGCATTGGGAAGAAAGTCCTTCCTCGTCTAAACCAAATTCTTTGCTGGAGCTTCTTGCCATGGGTCCTGAGAGCTTCATCTCTGTGGCTGCACACAGCAAGTCGCATCTCTTCCTCTGGGTTGTTCACATGGCTCTCGTCTTCCCCAGGGCTTCTCCGTGCCTCCAATTTGCAATCATTCCGGCTCCTCCTCTTACGACACAGGTTCAGGTTTTCTAACTCCCCTTGCACGCCCACTTCGCTTTGCCAGTGTCTGAGGAAGTGTGCACCGAGAACACAGCTCCTGGCAGAGCAGAGAAGAATCTCATTGGAGCTCTTTGCTTCTCGGAACCCTGAGATTTGCTTCAGCAGTGCCTGTATCACGCTGGTGACGTTCCTCGAGCCGACCAGGAATAACATGCATGGTCCATTTTCTATACACGACTCGAGCCAGGTGGCTGCTGCCCCGTCCACCCTGTGCGTCCACACAGGAGCCCGGGCACTTAGATTACCCTGCCAGACCTTTCCTTCGCGTTTCCTTCATTACAGCAGCCAAAGAGATGGATTCGTGCATTAATTTGGCAGCCCGTACGTTTTGTTCTCATTCCACACACCGTATAAAAACAATTCCGTGTGCCTGGGAAGTGGGACGCTTAGGTACCGGGGCATGCATTAAAATTCTTGGAGCTCAAAGGAAGCTGAGATGAGAACGCTAAGCCCCGAAAGGAAGTCTCAATCATGGGCTCACAGTGAGCTAGCCCAAGAGCTGGGATTCGCGTCCAGGTCCCCAGAGTCATCCTTAAGGGAAGGATTTCTCAGCCTTGTTTGGTGACTTTCTTCCCCGATACCTGCCAGGTCTCTCCGTGGTACATGCACTTACACCTTCTTTGCCTCAGTGTTATTTTCGGTTTTAAGTTCTTCCTAGCACTGCTTATCTCTAGCAGGGGCTTGAACTGTTTCACTTAAAGACGTGTTCAAGTCCAATCCCCTATTATCTGTGAACGTAATCTTTTATTTGGAAATAGGATCTTGGCACACGGGATCCTGGTTAAGATGGGTATTACACCACATTAGAGTGGGTCCTGATCCAAAGCTCCCTATTCTTATATGAAGAGAAAACAGAGGCCAAAAGGGAAGACCGGCTTGTGGAGGAGGCAAAGACCGGAGTGAAGATCCTACCAGCTGAAGGACGCCAGGGGTCATCAACAGCCCCCGGAGCCGGGAGCGAGGCCTCCAGTGGAGCCAGCAGAGCCAAAGCCCCTGAGTCTGGTCTTGTCCTTCTAGAGAAGTCAGACCATAAAGGGCCTAATGCCAGTCAAGGAGGATGCACAGGAGCCAGGGTGCCTGGGGAGGGAGTCGGCCAAAGAACTTCTAGGGTAGTGGGTCAGCGGGCACACAAAAGAGGGGCTGGAACCTCAGAGGTCCTTTCTGCACTGGGCCCCAGGGACTGGGCCAGGCCGGAACTGAGTAAGGTGCATGGATCTTACCCTCTTTCTCCATGCGCTCACAGGCAGGGCCCTGGCGACCCTGGCCACACTGGCAGCGGCAGCTGGTGCCCTCCAGGATGGGCACTCCATTGTTGAAGCAGGGCCCACAGCGGCAGGCATCGAATTCCATCAGGTACTGGTCCCAGGCCCTGCGCAGGTTCTGGCGTTTGGCCTCCAGGGGCCCCAGGTCAGCGTGTTGCAGCACCTCATAGATGGGCTGTACCTGTGAACACAGGAGAGTGCGGGGCTCTCCCGGGCTCCTCCCCTCCTAGGGCCCAGGACCTGCCACCTGCCAGGCTGCGAGGCGGGTGCCCTGTACTCTCCAGCGCCATGGATGCTCGCAGCCTGTCTGTGGACGGGTGCTGGACCTCCAGCTCAGAGATGAGATGAGGCTCAGGATGCTCACAGAGTGGCTCAGGAACACACAGCTGTTCGGGGTAAGAGTCACCCCGAAAGTGCACCTGAGACCTCTGCACCTGCACCCTCCCCACTCCAGAGGCAAAAGAGCCCTCATGCCAGCTCCTCTGCTGCCTCCGGCACCTGGAGGAAGCAGCAAGAGCACAAGGCACCATGCATCTGGGCGTCTGGGTGAGTTTTCTGGTTGTTTCAACCCTGCATGAACAAAGGCAGCTTCACTGCTGCAGCTGAGCCCACCAATCCCTCACGCAGACCTGGGGTGCGGCCTCTGCGGTGCTGCCTTTTGTTGGGAGTTCCTTGTTGGCAGGGGTGGGCTGGCCTGTGCATTGTAGGTATTTAGTGGCATCTTTGTCCCCTGACATCACAAAGGTCCCCTGGGGGCAAAACTGCCTTGGGCTGAGAATGAGTAGGTGTGTAGGTGTGGGAGGAAGAGCCTTGAATCTGGAGTCCCAGAACCTGGCTTCAAATCCGAGCGCTCCTACTCAGCTGCGTGATCTTTGCCATGTGGCTCACGGAGTCTCCCTCCCTCGTGAGAACAGGCACCCTGCTCCCAGGTTCGGGGCGGGGGAGCGGGCGGTGAAGAAAGGTGACACAAGGGAAAGGCCTGTCACACAGTGAGGGCAGTAAATGCTGCTCACTTAGTGGCTATGTGACCTCGGTGCCTCTGCCCCTCTCTGAGCCCAGTCCTCTTTTACTATAGAATGAGAATGTGTGTGACCTGTGGGAGCGGAGAGACACCACTATAGCAGAGAGAGAAGAGCTATATAAAACGCGGCAGCGCTTTCACCAGTCAGATGTGATGACAGTGGGAAGAACCCGAGGCGGTGTCCAGAGTGCACACGCCCACGGCGGGTCTCTGCACACCGAGCACGCGATAATGTGGCCAGCGGGACCGAACAGTGAGAGCTCTTCTCCAGCGGGACCTGAGGCCCAAGGAGGGGCAGTGATTCGGCAAAGTCAGGCCGGAGCCACAGTGGGGCCGAGGGCACTCGTCACGGCCCTGCTGGCTCCTGGAAACGAGGACCGAAAGATCTGTGGTATGGGCCACGGTAGAAGTCACCCAGCAGGGGACATCTGGCCTAGCTGGGGCCCAGCCGAGGGCTGGAGATGACCTGCTGGGAATTCAGGGAACTAGCCCCCGGGCCAGGACGTGGGCAGGACGGGCTGCCTTGCACCCCTAGCTGGAGCTGACTTGGCTGCTCTCTGACCTTGCTGTGGGGTTCAGCACTCAGCCCCACATCTCCCTCCCAGGGCCCTCAGGAAGTGGGACGGAAATGCTCCCCGGGGAGGGTGGGTGGGACTTCAGGGAGGGGACAGAGCTGGAGAAGGATCTTGGGACGTTAGAGCTCAGGAGACACTGGCAAAGATCTTGCCCGCTTTTTACAGATGAGCAAACAGACAAGAAAAGGGAAATGGCTTAACTGTGCAGCTCAAACTAACACGCAACACTTGATGACCCATAAGCTAGCCACTGACGGACGTACCAAAGTCAGACTCTGTTCCCTGCGCCCTGGGCAAGAGGAAGTCCGGCGTGGCTTCCGCTCTGGACATCGGCTCCCAAATGGCCCCTAGCTGATGCCTTTGCCTGTCCTCTCCCTCTCTTCTGATTCATGCTGTATTTCTCTGGGGCTTCCTCCTCCTAAAGCACAGTGCTATCAGTATCACTGACGTACTCTAAACCCTGACAGTGGCTTTCTGTGTCGCATCTATACTTTGGGGACAGTGTGGCTTGTGAAGAGGTCACTCGTGTTGGATTCAGTCTGGGCAGGGGAGGGGTGGTGGGGGTTCACACTGGGCTCTGTCATTTGCCAGCTGTGAACTCTGGTGCCGGTTCTCAGCCCTCGTGATGGGCCTGTTTTCTTGACTGAGATTTATGAAGTACCCACTCTTCTCTCTCTAACCTGGTGATTAAGATAGTATCCCACAGCCGTGCATGGTGGCACATGTCTTTAATCCCAGCACTCGGGAGGCTGAGGTAGGAAGAGCATTGTGAGTTTGAAGCTGGCTTGGGCTACACCGTGAGCAAGGCCAGCCTGAACTACATAGTGCAACCCTGTCTCGAGAAAAATAGGGCAGGGAGTTTGGTTCAGTGACTTGGCAGGCGCGAGGTTGTGAGTTTGATCCCCAGTACCGACAAAAAAAAAAGATAGTACCCCACAAACCAGGGAAAGGTAACTGAGTCATGACCCAAACTATATCTTTCTTCTTCCAAACACAGAGCTTTTTTCCCCAGAGACAATATTTGGTCTCCGAGTTGTGAACCTCAGACTTCCCCTTGGATGTTTTGCTAAAGACAAGTACAAAGTTCACCTCTTGACCACAAAAGTTTATATAGCTCTCCTGCTATCAATTTTACAGTTTTTGCCCAAATCACTAATGGCTTGACGATAGTACTTTTCAGACCTGGTGTGAATTACAGGTGCGTGAAAGTGGTCCCTTACTTACTGAAGAAGAAATGAAATCAAGGTTAATCCATCTGACCTTTCTCTTCAAAGAAAGCAGAGTGTTACAGTAGACTTTGGGGCCTCGCTTTGTGCTTTTGAAATATCTCCATACCCGTGATTTTAATACAGGTATGTAGAAAAATGGGCAAGGGTAGAGAGGGAATTGGAAAAACAATTACTCTGTATTTCACCGGAAAATTCTGAAATACGAACTTTGTATTTAGTGGGCTCTTTGGTATACTAAGAGAAATGGTTGATAGCTGTTAGAGTAACCCAGCCCCTTCACAGTTTAGCCTGACTTTGTTTCTGTGTGGGGTTAGTGAGTAAGCGAGCTTTCTCGGCTTTGGCTCTACAGTGACCAGGTATCAAGCAGGCTGTTCTGTGCCTTGGAGGGAGGCTGGCATCACCGCTGGCCTTCAGCCCTAGGTTCCAGGGTCACTTCCCTTGTCCTGCCAGAGTGGCCACATCTTCCCAGGGAGCCAGGCTGCCCATCATGGTTGCAAACCACTGCTTAAAGGAAGGCACTAGGACAGTGGGAAGTGAGCACTGAATCTGGGGCCTATGAGTCCAAAATCCCAGCACATACGAGCTCTGTGTCCTTAAACAATGATTTCCCTGGCACGGTTTCCTAACCTTTTCCATGGAAGAAATATCCGTCAGAGATTCTCTGTTTACTGATGGGGAGATAACTTAGAGCAGGGGCAGCGAATTATACCCTGGGTCCAAGCCCAACTCACCACCTGTTTTATCTGACCTCTGAGCTAAGAATGATTTTTACTTTTTTTTTTAATTGGCAATCCTGGAGGTGTTGCCCCAGGTGGTGTCTGAAGTCACGCCCTCCCCCTTGGCAGGTCTGGGCAGGACCACCAGGTCAGTGTGCCGTTACATTTAATCTCGTTCTTTGATGGGCTCATAATCAGAAATATAAAATGATCTGCTCTGCTTCACTTTCATTCCTCGTGGACATGGGGTTTCTT
>RJWM01048682.1:0-11394 GCA_004363535.1 Dasyprocta punctata
GTAGTACTCCATTGTATAAAAATACCACATCTTTTTTATCCATTCTTTGATTGATGGGCACTTGGGTTGTTTCCAAGATCTGGCTATTACAAATTGGGTTGCTATAAACATGGGTGCACAGATATCACTGTGGTATGATGTTTTCAATTCTTCTGGGAAAATGCCCAGAAGTGGGATAGCTGGGTTGAATGGGTTCTCTAATCCTAGCTTCTTGAGCAATCTCCACACTGACTTCCACAGTGGCTGCACCAGTCTACACTCCCACCAACAGTGGAGAAGTGTTCCTTTTTCCCCACAGCCTCTGCAGCATTTGTTGTTGCTTGATTTTTTAAACTTGGCCATTCTTTCTGGAGTGAGATGGAATCTCAGTGTTGTTTTAATTTGCATTTCCCAAATGACCATTGATGTTGAACATTTTTTCATATATTTATTTGCCATTTGTATTTTTTATCTGAGAAGTGTGTATTCATCTCAGATGCTCATTTTTGTAGTGGGCCCTTGAATTTTAGGGTCCTGATTCCTTTTAATTCTTTATATGTTTTAGAAAGAAGTCCTTTGATGGACAATTGGCTAAGGTATTTTCCCAATTCGTGGGTTTTCTTTTTACTCTGTTGGAGATTTCCTTTGACAGACAAAAACTTTTTAGTAAGATGAGATCCCAGTTGTTGATTCTGGGAAGTGTTTCCCATGCAATTTGATTCTTGTTCATGAACTCTCTGCCTACTCCTATATCATCAAGATTTTTACCTACTCTATCTTCTAGTAAGTTTAGTGTCTCTGTTTTAATATTCAGATTTTTCAGCCATTTTGACTTTATTTTAGTGCATGGTGATAGGCATGGATCTAGTTTTAGTTTATGGCATATAGAAAGCCAGTTTTTCCAGCACCATTTGTTAAAGAGGCTATCTTTCATCCAATGTACATGTTTGGCCCCTTTGTCAAAGATGAGGCAGCTAAGGGTGTCTGTAGTTGTGTGTAGATCTTCTAATCTATTCCATTGATCTTCAAGTCTGTTTTGATTCCAGTCCCATGCTGATTTTATCACAGTAGCTTTGTAGTATAGTTTCAAGTCAGGGATTGTGATGCCTCCTGCCTTCCCTTTGTTGCCCATAATTGCCTTTGCTATTCTAGGTCTTTTCTGGTTCCAGATGAATTTCAGGAATGCTTTCTCTAGCTCTGTGAGGTAGGCAAGTGGTATTTTGATTGGGATTGCATTGAATCTGTATAATAATTTTGGGAGAATGGCCATTTTCACGATATTTGTTCTTCCTATCCATGAACAGGGAATATCTTTCCATTTTCTGAAATCTTCTTCTATTTCCTTCTTTAGAGTAATGTAATTTTCACTGCATAGATCTTTTACTTCCTTTGTTAGATTGATTCCTAAGTATTTCATCTTTTTGGATGTTATAGTGAAGGGTGTGGTTTCCCTTATTTTTCTCTCAGTGACTTTGTTGTTTGTGTACAGGAATGCTATTCATTTTTGAGTGTTCACCTTGTATCCAGCTACATTCCTGAATTTGGTTATTTCTTCTAGAAATCTTCTAATGGATTTTTGGGGCTCTTCTATATAGAGTATCATATCATCTGGAAATAATGATAATTTCTTCCTTTCCAATCCTTATTCCCTTTATTTCTGTCTCTTGTCTAATTGATCTGGCTAATATTTCCAGAACTATATTGAATAGGAGTGGTGATAATGGACATCCTTGTCTTGTTCCTGATTTTAGGTTGAAAGTTTTCAGTTTTTCTCCATTTAGTAAGATGTTGACTTTTGGTTTATGGTACATGACTTTTATCGGGTTGAGGTAGAGACCATCTATTCTGATTTTCTGTAGGGTTTTTTTTTTATCATGAATGGGTGTTGGATTTTGTCAAAAGCTTTTTCTGCATCTATTTTTTTTTTCGGCACCGGGGATTGAACTCAAAACCTTGCTCCTGCCAGGGTAGGTGCTTAAGGCACTGAGCCAAACTCACAGCCCTGGTTTTTTGAGGCAGGGTTGCACTATGTAGCTCAGGCCGGCCTTGCACTCACGTTGTAGCCCAAGCCGGCCTCGAACTCACAACGCTCCGCCTAGCTCAGCCTCCCAAGTGCTGGGATTAAAGGCGTGCACCACCACACCTGGCTTTTTTCTGCATCTATTGAGATGGTTCTTGTCCTTTGCCCTGTTGATATGGTGTATTACATTTATTGATTTCCGAATGTTGAACCAACCCT
Organism: Dasyprocta punctata; assembly: GCA_004363535.1. NCBI lineage: Eukaryota > Metazoa > Chordata > Mammalia > Rodentia > Dasyproctidae > Dasyprocta > Dasyprocta punctata. Next base: position 2,219 of record RJWM01048682.1, read on the forward strand.
GCATTCCTGGGATGAATCCCACTTGATCATGGTGTATAATCTTTCTGATAACTTGCTGTATTCTATTTGCCAGTATTTTATTGAGGATTTTTGCATCTATGCTCATTAGGGAGATTGGCCTGTAATTTTCTTTTTTGGTTGTGTCTTTCTCTGGTTTTGGTATTGGGGTAATACTTGTTTCCAGGAATGAGTTAGGGAGACTTGCTTCCCTTTGGATTTCATTGAACAGTTTGAGGAGTGTTGGAATTAAGTCTTCCCTAAAATTCTTGTAGAATTCAGCAGTGAATCCATGAGGGCCCGGGCTTTTCTTTGTTGGTAGGGTCCTAATTACATTTTCAATTTCATTAGGTGAAATTGGGTTATTCTGCAGTTTTACATCTTCTTGACTCAGCTTTGGTAATTCATAGGTTTCTAGGAATCTGTCCATTTCTTCTGTGTTATCAAACGTATGTGAGTAAAGGTTTTCGAAGGTATCTTCTGTATTTCCTTTGGGTCTGTAGTTATTTCACCCTTTTCATTTCTTATTGCATGAATCTGAGCTTTTTCTTTCCTCTTCTTGATAATGTTGGCTAGGGGTTTATCAATTTTATTTACTCTTTCAAAGAACCACCTCTTCGATTCATTAATTCTTTGTATTGTTTTTTTAGTTTCAATTGCATTTATTTCTGCTCTAATTTTAATTATTTCCTCCCTTCTTTGGGCTTTGGACTTAACTTGCTCTTCTTTTTCTAGAAGTTTGAGGTGCAGCATTAGGTTGTTTATGTGTGTTCTTTCCATTTTTCTGATGTGGGAGTTTAGTGCTATAAATTTCCCTCTGAGGGCTGCTTTCATTGTGGCCCATAGGTTCCGGTAATTTGTATTTGCATTTTCATTCAATTTTAGATATTGTTTAATTTCTTCTTTAACCTCTTCTGTGACCCATTGGTTATTTAGGAGAGTATTATTTAATTTCCATGTGTTTATGTGGTTATTGTAGGTTTTTTTGTCATTCATTTCCGATTTTACTGTGCTATGCTCAGATATTATGCATGGAATGATTTCAGTTCCTTTGCATTTACTTAAGCCTGTTTTGTGGACCAGTATATGATCTATTTTAGAGAGTGACCCATGTGCAGCTGAGAAGAATGTGTATTCTGATGTTCATTGGTGGAATATTCAGTACACATCTGCTAGGTCTATTTGTTCACAAGTTTGATTCAGTTCTGTTATTTCTTTGCTGATTTTTTGTTTGGTTGATCTGTCTCTCTGTGACAGTGGGCTGTTAAGGTCCCCTGTTATAACTGTATTGTTGTTTATTTGGTTTTTCATATCTATTAAGAATTGTCTTACATAGTTGGGTGCTCCCATATCTGGTGCATATATATTTATAATTGTAATCTCTTCCTCTTGAAGTTTTCCCCTAACAAGTATGTAGTGACCTTCTTTATCTCTTTTGATCATTCTCGGTTTGAAGTTTGCATTGTCTGCAAACATAATAGCTACCCCTGCTTTTTTCTGGGTTCCTGTTGCATGGGGTATTGTTTATCAGCCTTTGATTTTTAGTCTGTGAATTTCCTTTTGAGTGAAGTGTGTTTCTTGTACACAGCATATTGTTGGGTTTTGTTTCTTAACCCACTCTGCTAGTCTGTTTCTTTTTATTGGTGAGTTGAGACCATTTACATTGATTGATATAATTGATATGTCCTGGCTCATCCCTGTCATGATATCTTTTTGTTCTTGGGTTTTTACATTTTCTGTTTAATTATTTGCCCTGCTTAGTGGTTTCCTTTTGATGTTATTCTTAAGATTGTGGCTATCTTTGTCTCTTTCTAGAGTTCTTTCAGTACTCTTTGCAGTGTTGGTTTGGTGGCCATAGATTTCTTCAGTTCTTCTTTGTCATGAAAGTATCTTATTTCTCCATGAATTTTTAAGGATAGTTTTGCAGGGTACATCAATCTGGGTTGAAAGCTGTTTTCTTTCAGGTTTTGAAATACTTCACTGCAAGCTCTTCTTGACTTAAAGGTTTGTGTTGAGAAGTCTGCCATGATTCTGATAGGATTTCCTTCACGGGTGATCTGTTTCTTTTCTCTGACAGCTTTTAGTATTTTGTTCTTGTGCTGTATTTCTGATACCCTTATTATTATATGTCTGGCTGAAGATTTATTTTGGTTATGGTTAATTGGGGTTCTGTATGCCTCAGTTACCTGTATTTCAGATTCTCTTCCCATGTTTGGAAAGTTTTCTGCTATTATTTCTGTGAATAGTCTTTGTGGGTCATTAGTACTGACCCCTGCTTTTTCATTGATGCCTATTAATCTTATGTTATTTCTCTTGGCATCGTCTTGCAGTTGTTGAATTGTTGTTTCTTGATTCCTTACTATTTTTAAGAGATCTTTTCTTTCATGGCCATGATCTCCCATGCTGTCTTCAAGATCTGAGATTCTATCTTCAGCTTCATTTAAGTGGTTTTTCAAACTTTCCATGGAATTTTTCATTTCCTGCATTTCCCTTTTCATCTGTTTCATGCATTCTGTTTGTGTCTTATATTGTTCATTCAAAGTTTCAATCGTTTTCTTAAGTTCTTCTATTTTTTTATCTTGCTCTTCTTTAGATACACATTTCTTTAATAATGATTCTTATATCATTTTTTGATGAGAGAATATTTCTGTTTTGAATTTCTCTACAGCTTCATCGAGCTGTTTCTTTACCGCTTTTTCTATCATTTCAGAAAGTTCAGTTGTGTGACTCCCACTGTCTTCCATTTCAGTGTCTCTTGGGTTTGTTCTCAATGGGTTGGGGGACTGAGACTGCCTCTTGGTCTTTCATTTTGTCATTTTCTTCTAGAGCCTTTGTGGCTCTGTGTCCTGCGAGGCTGGCCGGGCATTCCTCTGGTGGGTTGTGCAGAGCTGTGGGATCAGTAGAGCTGGATCTTTTGCTGCATTTGTCTTAAATTTTGTCTTGAGGTCTAGCCCACAGTGGAGGTGTCTTTCTCTCCCACAGTAGCAAGGTATCTGATCTTCTGCACTGGCTTTGTTGAGGGCCCAGCCCTGTCTGACTGCCTGTGATATTTCTATTTAACTCAGTTGCATGTAACAATACTGAAACAAAACCTACTAATTTTCAAGCAAGACCACATAACCTAACAATTCTAAGTTTGGAAAAACTGCTGATACTAGTCTGAATGTTTGTAGTCTCCTTATTTCATGGGAAACTCAATCCCCAAAATTAGATGATAATTATATGTTGGAATGAGGTTTCTGGGTGAAAATTAAAAGATGTCTTGAAGGTTGGGCCCCACTTTCTGTATTAGTGACCTCACTAAATGCAGTCACTAGATCTGAAGATTTTGATCTTCAGAATATTGATCTGCAATGAAAATAATAAATGGAGTTTATTCCTTAGAAATTATCCTTAGTGTTCCACTCAGTGGAAACAGCAGAAAGTAGGCTACAAAACCATCATTCAAATTAAAGAATTATAGACAACTTTTAAAAACAGTATAAGTGAATGATTACTTTTTGTAATGATTCTCTTAGGATGAAAGAATAAACTGTATGTCATATAGTAATTTGTACAAAATGTCCCCTCATCTTCAAAGTTGTTCACAGAGAAAGTAGTGTACATCTCCTGAATTCTTAGGTGAAGTTTGACTTTGTGACTTAATTTGGCCAATCGAACTCAAGAGAAATTCTTTGTACTATAAAACGTATTTCTCCTTAATATGTTGAATAGTGAATGTTATCATGTAAAAATTTCTAAAATGTATGGTAAGTGAAAAATGAAGTATAAAATATTATACATGATAGAAATTAAGTGTGTGTGTAGAAGTGGGAATTTTTTTCTGCATCTAGTGATGTGATCATATGACTTTTATCCTTCCTTCTTTTAAACTCTTATATCTAATAGAAAAAAGTACATAAGAAATATTTCACAACGATAGAGGGGGTAAATGTCTTTGGACAAGGCCTCAAAACCCCAGACAAATCAAAACTAACTAAATGGGGTTCTACTATAATAGAAAGCATTTGTGCATCGAAAGAAGCCATCTGAAACAATGTAAGACAACAGACAATATTGGAGAAAGCATTTTAAGCATCTGTTGAGGCATTATATTTAAAGTATAACAGTAATTTAAAGAATTCAATACAAAAATGAAACACACAAACACAAAATATGTAAGAAGACTTAAAAATACAAAATAAGCCTAAATAGATGCTTTTGAATGGAGTCAACAATGGCCAACAGGTAGATGAAAAGAATAATCAACAACAACAGTTATCACAGAAATGCTGATCAAAAGCACAATGGTATATCACCTTTTCCCACTTAGAATGGCTATTCTCAAGTACAGTAAAGATAAGTAATGCTGAGGATGTAGAGACAAAGACATTTCTTGCACTCTATGGGACGAAAAGTAAGTTAGTATAATATTTGAGGTTCCTCAAAATTAAATTAGAAACAATGTATAACCCAGAATTTCCATCCCTGGCATATATATGTAAAGGAAATAAAATGAATTAAATGGACATTTCCACTCCCGCTATCATTGCATCATGACTCACAATAGCTAAGAGGTGGAAACAATCTAAATGTCGTTATTTTCTGTATTGATAAGTAAAATGTAGTACATATACCTGAGGCAACACTATTCAGAGAAGAAAAATAAAAGATTCTGTTGATATGGAGAAATACAACGGCCAACATGCTAGATGTCAGATGAGTCAAAGTTGTGTTCCCCCCAGAATTGAAGAGTGAATTTCAAAGAATAATGGAGGTTAAGAACAGGAAAAATTTATTGAGAGATATCTTCTGAGAGACAGGAAGAACCTCAAAATTTGGTTGGACTGAGACCTTTGTTATGGGTAATTTATACAGCAAAGTTACACTGTGGGTACAATGTGGATCACACTACTTTTTCAACCAACAAGATTACAAATATTTTCACCTAGCTTGTATTGATCCAAAGGGGAGTGGGTCAAGTAGCAAGGGTGTATGGCTGACATCATTAATTTTGGCTTATCTATGATTTCTAAAATAGGAACATTTTGGGGAGGCATGGGGTTCAGGTATTTTGGTAATGTACCCAGGTAACTGATGCATATTTGGATTTAATGGACTGGGTGGTACCAATTACATCTGCTTGTTCCTTGTGGAAGTACACAAGTTGGGCCATTGTGACTATATCTTGAGGCCCCACCTTCTTTGGATGCTCCTCAGGCCATAATTCCGATGTTCAATTTTCACTGACCTCTTTAAGAGTTCAGTCCTTCTATGACTGTATATTAATTGATATCTAAAAACTGCCTATAATACTGTCACTTACTATATTGATGAAACTGGAGGTTACTATGTTAAGTGAAGTACGATAATCCAGTCACAGAAAGAGTACAACACTAGCTCACACATGTTAGGTTCTTTTTGTGCAATAAAGAGTCAAAAAGAAAAAGAGGCCTTTATTGAGAAGCAGAGAGGAATGCACAGCTCACTGGGAATATTCAGTTCATGGGTTTCCACTAGTCAGGAGACAAGGGAAGCTGAGGTACATATAAACTCTGGCCAGAGGAAGAGTTTAGGGGTGGGTATTGATGATGTGCTAGGGACTGATTGGAGTTTTCTTCATATGGGGGAGTGGAGGGAAGAGAAAGAGGAAGTTGTAATCAAGGATGAGGGGAGAAGAATGAAATGCCTCCAAAAAATAAGCTATTGTTTGGCCTTTGGTCATGTTAGACCACCACCATAATATTCAGCAATTTATAACCGAGCAGAAGCCTTTCAACTCTCACGTGGAATCTAACACAGTTGAACTGATACAAAGTAGAATGGTGGTTATCAGAGGCTAAATATAGGGGAGGGGATTAGGAAATATCGATGAATGGGTGCTAAATTATATTAGATACCACCAAGAAGCTCTGGGTTACTGCTTCAAAATTTTGATACAGCTAAGAATAATGCACAGTAAATTTCAAAATATGCATGAAAGGATTTTCAAAGCTTTTATTACAAAGAAATGCTGAGGCTGGGGAAGCAGAGGATCATAGTGATATAGGGCAAAGAAACTCCCAACTCACTAGATGTCTGGTACACTTCTGTGTTCTCTAAAGTTGAAGAGTGAATTTTAGGGACAATGGAGGTTAAGAGAGAATGCATTTATTGAGAGAAAGAAAGTTTCTATCCAAGAAAGAGACTAAAAAAATCCCGAGTGGGTTGAGGAGGACTCCATCTTTCTAGGGATTTTTGTAGAGCAAATCCGATATAGGGGAATAAAGCTCCAACTTACTAGATGACTGATATGAGTTTGTGTTCTCTAAAATCAAAGAATGAATTTTAAGAACAATGGACATTAAGAGCAGAATATCTTTATTGAGAGAAAGAAAGCTTCTGTCTGAGAGAGAGACAGAAGGGTTCCCAAGTGGGTTGCCAAAGACTCTGTCTTTTCTGGGGACTTTTATAGAGCAAAACCACTAGGTGAGATGGGTCTAAGATGGGGAAAAATGAAAACTTGCAAGGCAGATGGGCATGAGGTGGGACAGAACTGTGGTCAACCAACAAGCTTAATTGTTCAGGTAAAATTGACCAAATCAGGGACAAATGGGGAAGCGGGTTGTTAGTAAGTGGGCATGCTTAAAGAGCAGTGACTCTGCCTGTTGGGGTTGGGATGGTGGCTCCTGGCTTCCTCAAGGTGATCCATACTTATTTAGAATATCAGTTCCTGATGTTTATATTTAGGGTCTACCTACATTTGTTTTGTTTTGAGATGTGGCCCATAGGGGGAGGTGCCTGTCTCTTCCAAGATCCTAAGACATGTGGTCTTCTACACTGGCTCCTTTGAGGACCCATCCCTGTCTGATTGCCTATAATATTTCTAACTAACTTAGCTGTCTATAACAATATTGTTGCTGGGTAGTTTGCCTTTAAAAATGGCTCACAAACTATATGTTACTGGGTTCTAGGTTACTTGCCTCTCCTTGTGTATTAGATTTCAAGTTCTTCTCTTCTCAAACAAAGAACTGAAAAAAGCAAAAAGCAGTGGCTAAATTTATTTGAGAAAGTAAAAGTGAAGAGTAGTGGAGAAACTGATCCAAGGGCAAGCTTGGGCAGAATAAAAGAGGGAAAAGCAAGATAAGAGAACACAGTAGGGCCTAGGATTTAGCTCAGAGGAAAAGTCCCTGCCTGGCAAGCACAAGGTCCTGAGTTTGATTCTCCATATAGGAAAAAACCAAACCAAAACAAACAAACAAGCAAGCAAACAAAGAAACCCACTTCACTGGAAAAGGCAGGGCAGACTGTCACGAGGAAGATACCAACAAAGGTTCTTCAAGTCTCTCTTCTCCTTTTACTCTGTCCAGATTTCAAGGAAACCCATGAGAACCCCTACATATGGGTCCTGAGAGGCAGGACTGAGAACCACCTTATCAGGTTTAGTCTGCACTACTGAATACCTGCTCCAGTTCTCTCCTGAAGTCCATGTTCAGGGCTTGGGGAACCGTTTTGTGCATGTGTCTGGGATCTTGTAATTAACAGGTCACACCTACTTCTCCAGCCAGTTTTGCCACACCCTGCTCTCCTCTCTCAATGTGACTTCATTGTTTTTAGCAAAACATTTGAAAAGTAACCATATAAAAATAAAACACTATGATTTTCTTTGTACTATTAGTCATTTGATAACAGAAACTTTTATATTTTTCACTAAGTGTAATAAAAAGTGATATTAATGTTTCTTTCCAAATATCAAAAGGACAAAAGCCTTGTTCCACTTAGGGAATACCTTGGTTTTCTGTCAAACTGCAAATGGCTAAAATGGGCAATATGGCAATAAATATATTTCCTTTTCAGCAAACACTCTCAAACAGCACAAATGTATGGATGATTTTAATAGTTGTCTATAAAAAATTTCATCATCTGCAATTATTCTTCTAATAAAAACAGCAGGTATGAGAAAAATCTGCATTAATCATGTGATGAATTTGTTGAAATTAGACAAGAACTTACAGAAAGGTGACAGATATTAACCAATTTGAGTTTATTTATCATATAACTTGCTGGCAAGTTTTTCAAATAAAGATTGTGCTACAATGTATAAGAAAATCATCAGAATGATTGTGCAAAATAAACATCCTGTAGAACAAATGCTGTAATATTTTATAATAAAATGAATAATAAGTATGAAACTAGAATATACTATATAGATATTCTCTTAATATATTTCTCAAAGCAAGATACCTAAATAAAAAAAAAGATTGCTTGTATGTTAAACAATGTTGTTATTTGCAGCATTTTATTATGAATTTTTAAACTATTTATCAGAATTTATATTTTGAAACACCTGCTTCCTGAATATCTTGTGTTTTACATATATTCAACAGTAAATTTATTACATATACACATGAATTTGTTTATAGTGAAAAATTTGACCATAAAAATTAATAAAGATTACTTTTTCAAAAAATTACCCACAAAGTAGTAGAAGAAAGCTCGGAAGTTAGCTTTGGTGGAATATGAAGAAAGAGAAACTCCATTGTATCAAAACAGTCTGTACCACAATCAGTTTACATCTTCAAAGGTACTGCAACCAAGACACCAACCAGAAAACCTTACGGTTCAATAAAGATTCAAAAATTAGAATAAACTTCCCTCCTAGTCCTACTAGGGCAGCAGGCTCCATGTTTTAACTACTCCCAGAGAAGTATGAAATCCCAGTGCCCACAAATCTGTACCCACCCCTTGGCAAGTGGTTTACATCTTTTAAAAGAGGCAGAAAATAGTATGTAGAATTGTACACCAAGTATTGCAGTGTATCAAAATCATATGTTCCATTTTGAATGATTCTTTGAATATGGTGGTCCTTCTTTGTGCCTTTAGGAAAGGTGAGTGAAAATATTGTGGAAAGTTAATTCAATACAAGTTTAATACATTGGAGAATGATGTCGCGCGCCTGTCCCGGCCGGCAGGAAGACACACAACACAGTGGCAGTGGTAGGCAAGCTTTTAATCATCCCCGGCGAGATACGCCCCGAGAAGCCTCACATGCGTCCGTCCGAGACGGCTCCTTCCGTGCTTCTCCCTCCCCGCAAGGCGGGAACCCACATAAATACTGTTCTATCCTCCAATCAGATCATCTCGGGGGGTGTATGTTCATTGGTTGGCGTCATTAGTCGCCAGGCAGACATTGTCTGAGGCTGGGTTGCGAATAACCAGGA